>UELU01139123.1:61434-79725 GCA_900490025.1 Megastigmus dorsalis
GTGCGATATTTGGTGAACCAGGGGATTTTATATATGGGTTGGGTCAGAAAATGGTATATAATTTGCAGGTATTGCATAGGTTTTTGGTTGGTAAGATATGGCGAGTAGAGGGGTAGCGAAACTCTTATTGTGCTCGTACGAAAAATGTTTTAGCTAATCGCACAATGGAAATAGTAAGCAGGCTTACGATTTAAAGAATAATTATTTTCTTTTTTGTTACAGGTAATGTGAAAGCTATTTCAAGTGATTCTCTAAATATTTCCATAAGGGCTATTTTCACAAGATATATAATTATCAATCAACTATTAGGTTATTAGGCTACCTTTTTTTTTTATAAAATATTGATTTTATTTCTTGTTTTTCATGGATTATAACCAGAACAGACTTATGTTATTCGCCTTTAATGTAATCCAATGTCACTGTTGGAACATCTTTCAAAAGAGAAATAACATATTTTGTTCGTCCTACTGTTAAATAAATGAATAAAGAAATGGAATATCAAGAATAATGTGATTTGAGCCTAGAGAAGCAGCACTCAAACTATTTGTACATTAAAGCGTATCACACAGGGCGCAATAACACACAAGTTATACAGTACGGAAAAATCTAAAGTTCTACCCGGCGATAACGGAAATCGGCTTTTATCTCTATCCAAACATCTCACTTCCACACTGCACCCAAAAACCATTAGAATGTGTATCTCTGACCTTTTACGTATACGCTTCTATTCCACCCAAGCCGAATATATATACGTATATATACCCCAAAGTAGTGTATGCGCCGGCAATTTAGATAAGTAAAAGAAAAAGTCGCAGTAAGCAGGCGACAAAAGCGCACGCGTGTCCCTTTTATTTTCCTTTCCGTTTACGTATATATATATATACACGCACAGACTTACGGTAGACGATTTAAAGTCAAAGAGCACTCTATATATATATATACATCTATATACGTGTATAAGAAAGAGATAAGGGGGAGAAGAGAGCTATAAGAGAGAGAGAGACAATGGGGGAGCATCGGCTATACAACATCCCTACGCCTCTCGTTTCCGATTCCCTCATTGTTGGTCTCCCGCGTAACTAATCCTGCGATATATATACGAGCGTGATGTCGAGCTATTGTATGCAAAGCACGTCTACGAGGAGAGAATTGAATTAATTAATATTCCTCGACGGATCTGCTGCTGTTCCTGCTGCCGCTGCTGCTGCTGCTGCATCGAAAGATTGGAGGTAAATAACACGTCGCCAAGCGGCAAATTGGAAATTTAAATGTTCGAGAATCTTCGTCTTCCTTGCTGATTTTGCGTTCTGCTTTGGTACATACTTGTTACTTGAACGGAGATACTTCAGTTTATAATATTATAATTATTGCTCAAGTATAATATGCGTAAGCTATCGAAAAATATGAAAAAACATTTTTATGCAATTGAAAAGTATTAATACATTTGTCGTGAACATAATTGAGATATATTTCCACGCTTTTACATCTTTCAAATTCAATCGGATAATGTTTACATTATCATATTATCTTCATTTCCTGCAGAATAGTGAGCAGCTCACGTTGATAAATTTACGCGTCTTATTGCATGATGTCACACTAATGGAGCATCAAGCGCATCACCAATTTTTATACGAACTTCACGTGGATGCGGTCACGCATGTTTTTATGCAATTCTAACGTTCACATTTTAAATTTTAGTAATACACATAGTGTTTACCTATTTCAATTCAATAAAAATTCTTTATATTTTCCATAGGTATAAGGATTGCTATAGATCTGAAACATTATCTAACGATTTATCTCAATATATCCAAACAACAGTACTTAATTTCTAGAGAATTCGGAAAACTAATTAAGCACAGTTCTAAAACAGGACCGTAACGATATTGGAATCTTACCCTCATCTCATCAGCTTAATAAATACACATGAGACGGTATAGTGTCATCAATTGAGATAAATATATGTTAATTTTATAAATAATTTTGATATCAATATTTCTTTTTCACAAAACAGGTATTTTTTTTAAACATATTTATTTTTCCAATATTGCTTTAGAATAATACAGTTATGTTGCAAATATTTTGTTTTTTTTTTACTTAAATTACTTTCATCACTAATAAATTTTTGCAAGCCTGAAAGGCATTATAATTTCTTTTTACATTAATAATAAAATCATTTAAAAGATTTAATCTAAACGAGATAAATTAAGTAATATAATCGCATCCGATATAAATTTAGTCTTGTAAATAAACTCGATTCTCGACAAACACAAAGTCTTTGTAACCGAAGGAAAAAAAATCCCAGGATTTCAACACTCGTATATGCCCGAGTAAATATGAGCTTCTACGGATAAAACAAAGGAAGAGCCGATAAAGACGGAAATCGACCGAGTGAGGAGAAAGAGTGGACGCGCGCGCGAGCGAGAAATCAAAGCTTGTAACTGCACGCGAGCACAAAGGATTCGAATCTAATTGGCGCGATGCGATTGTTATCGTGAATTACTCAGCCCGTGTGTCGCACCTTATCAGCAAAAGTCGACATGAGTAAGATTTTCGCTGCTGCGGTCGCGCACCAAAAGCCGCCGCTTCGCGGCTTTGTGCGAGAGTATAACTCTTCGAATAACTATAAACTAAGTTCTAGATAAGACGAGCGCGCATAAACATTTTTTTTCCCTTTTTTTTCGAATCGATTGCTGCGTAAGAAGACATAGCACGGGAAGATGTATCAAGCGAATGGTAAGTGATAGAAAAGGGGGGATTTGTAGCGCTGATTTACTTCGTAGGAGTGTTTCATTTAAAAGAAAGCCTTTATTGTTTATGTATGTACATTTACGTAAAGGTGTAACTTGCCTTTCACATAATAAGTAGAAACACAGCGAGTAAAAAAGTAGAAAATCTGTATTAGTTAATTCTGTACTGTGCACTTCGAGCGCTACAGTATTTTTGTTTAACATGACAAATATTAATCTAATTACTATTGTAGGTACTCTGAAAAATTAATCTTAAAATTTAGCACGTAATTTAAAAGTAACGCACTCCTGTGGTGCGATTTACAACAGTTATTAAAAATAGAAGTTTTAATTAGAATACTGTTATTTTACAAAACTTAAGTGATTTTTTAGACTTAAATCTATCAGTTTGAGCTCTCAGAGCTTGTGCAACTTTAACTAGTTTTTCTTTTACTGTATAATTTTATTCAACTTGAAGCAAGTATTAACTATATATATTTACAACCGAAAGACTTGATACACTTTACATACTCGTGTAAGTTATAAAACTATTAAAATGTTTCGTTGATAATCTAAACTTTTTAATACGTATGAAGTAATAAATATACAAAAGTAATTGCGTCATTTTTAAATCTAACTATTTACACAATACCATATAGTTTAAACAAGATATAAAAGCAATCACATTGTTTATCATAGCTTATTGACCATGAGATTCACAAAATATTTTTTTTTCAAAAAGTTTTCGAACTTTTACTCGGTCAAATTAAATTTATTCAACTACTAAGTCAAAGTCTTCAATTTCCTCAAATGTGTTGTTAATGCTTTTGACCCATTCCTGCATTCGCTTATGTTCCTCTCTACTTAGTTTAGATTCTTTCTTTTTCTTAGATTTTGGTTGCTCGTACTCTTCGTCATCATCCTCAAAATCATCTTTTTTAGTGTCAAAATAGACTACTCGTTTTCTCTTATTATAAGACCGACGTGGAGGCTAAAAATAATTATTTGTGTTATTATACTTGTAAGCTATTGAATAAAAATAAAAACATCTTACAAAATCAAACTTGTGTTTTTAAATTATGAGTGTTACCTTTGAAAAATGAACTGGCTCCAAATCAACAAATAATGGTATATTATCTGATACTTTTGATAAAACTTCTTCATTAGATATAACGTCAAATGTATCTGAGAATGATACAGCATCCAACATTGCTTTCTTGGGTTCATTATTATTTTCTACATCTATATTAATTTTTTCCGACTTTTCCTTAGCAATGTTTTCATCCTTTTCTTTAGAAGATTCAATTACATTTTTGTTTTCTTTTTCCTTCTTCAAAACATTTTTCAATGTTTGCTTTACTGTATTTAATGAAATTCTTGATGGCACTGATGACTTTACTCTTGCTTTTGGAAACAATTTACCTTTAACACTGCTTCTTACATCTTCCTCTGTAGCAAATATTGGAGTTGAAGCATGATTGATAACTGGCGATATTTCACTGCTATCACAATCATCAAAACCAAATGCATTTTCTATATTTGCTTCTTCAATCACTTTTTTGTATTTCTTGTTATTTATTGGAGTAGAAGGGGCATCGTCGAAAATTCCATGAGCGGTAGATATACGTGTACTTTCTGGCATTTCATCTAAATTTAAAAAGTTATTGAGGTTTGATTGCTTCAAATTTGTTGGTCTTGGGTTCTCAAGCCATGATGGTCCAGCTTCTGGTTCAAGTTTTTCATCTTCTTTTTGTGCTATAGATTTTGGTACTTTAGATTGAGATGGCTTTGTCACTAAAAGTAAAAATCAACAATAAGTATTTATTATTATTCTATATTTATTTCAATTTATTAGGTTAATGACATCATTTATTATGGTTACAAATTTTAAAATATTTTTTTTTACTTACATATTCTATTAATCGTTCGTAATCTCTCAAATCGAAAAGGACTTGGTGAGCTATATTTCTTTTTTGGACTCTTTTTTGGACTTGGAATTATATTTTCCTTATTTTGGATTACAGGATTCAAAGATATTTTTTCTTGAGCCACAGGTAATACTGGAGAAGTTAATAATGGAGATACTGCTTGCATTGAATGCCGATTATTTTCAATCCGAGTTTCATTATTTTCTGTTTGAGAAGTATTATGTTGTTCAGGACTTAAATTTGAAATCATATTCCCGAACTTTCTTGGGGATGCATCAGTCTTTTTTACCAGAGACGCTGTTTTTAAAGTTTCCTCTGTATTAGATAGCTTATTATTATTCATATATGAAAGATGAATTGTATCTTCGGAGAAAATTGATTCATTCTTTGAAAGTACTTTTGGAATAATCTTTTCGCGCATTAAAGGCAGTCTGTTTATCTGTGGGGTACTATGTACAAGTTGTTTGACCCGAGAGAAAGCATCCACTGACCTCCATGGGCTTCCCATATCAAAGTCATCTCCTAACTTAGTTATGGGGGACATATCTTTTCTAACTAAAGAATGATTGACCATGTTAGAATATTTTGTAGTCGGTTGAGAAGTAATAACATTTTTTGGACCATACAGTTTTAACTGAGATGTTATTGTTTTTGGTATAGGTGGAGTTGTTGTTAAATCAATTTTTTTACTTCCTTCCAATTTTTCATTAGATAGTATTTTAATTGTTGAAGCCTCTCCAATAGTACTATCTCCAGCATCATGAACATATTCAGGAACTGTAATATTTACAGAAAAATTGTTTACTATCTTTTCATTTTCTATATTCGTTGGTTCTACGTCTTGCACCTTAAACTGCACTTTGAGAGGAACTTTTCTATTGGCTGGATTTTTTTGTACTTTTTGTATAGCCTTTTTAGCACCTTTATTAGCAGGCCTTCTCACTATTTTCTTTCGTTTTTTATTTTTCTTTTCCGTTTCTTGGGAGTCATCTGGAAAATCATAAATTTCTTCTTTGTCCTTAACTTTCTCTTGTGATAAAATTACAGTTTTATAAATTGGCATGTTATGGTCTTTGTTAGGATTTGAATTTTCTTTAACTTCTTCTTTCTTTTCAGTAGAAGTCTCTGAAAGTTTTGATACTTCACAGTAATTTTTGTTTGCTCTGGGACGCAATTGCTTTTCTGGAATTTTCATAGACTTTCTTTCCTCTTCTAAACTAAGATTGAATGTACTATCATTATTCTGTGATTTCTTTTTTGCTCCTCCTTTTTTACGATTATTCATTGGTCGACGAGGGTTCTTCTTTGCTGCAGAAATTCGTTTAATTTCCTCTGCTGAACCTTTAAGCTTAAAAAACTTCTTGCTCTTTTTCTCATTCTGTTTAGCTGATTCTTGATTAGGAATTTCTGTTTTTGAATTACAAAGTTTATTTTGTTCTTCATTATTTTTCTCTTTAACATTTGGTTCATTATTGTTTGAAACCTTATTACTAGGTTTATTTTCTATTGCTTCTTCATCTTCATTCAATAATTTTTCGATATCATCTGTTGAAATATTTATGCTCCTAAGTACTCTACGTTTAGGTAAATTTAAATTGTGTGAGTCTGAAGTTTTATCTAATACTGATTCAGCTATTTCTTTTTCATTTTTAGCACTATTTGAGTCAATATCTTTAACTACTTTCTTCTCTTTAGATAAATTACAAGTTGTTTTTGAATTGGTATGTCGAGTTGTAACTTTTGTTACATGTTCTTCACTCATTGGCCGATCATCTAGAGCCTTTGAAACATTTTCTTTTTGGGTTTTTCGTTCTTCCACAACAAATTTTTTGATTGATACTAGTAATTTATTTGGAACCTTATTTTCCTTCTTCGTTACTACTTTTTTGACTACTCGTCTTTTGACAGACTTCATATTCTTGTTTGACGATTTCTCATTTATTTTTGTTGAAGAAAATTCAGCCTTAGCAAGTTCATTTGTAGTATTAGTCCTATCTCTTAAAACTGGTGATTTCATAGATAGCGCAGCAGTTTTTGGAGTCAAAGAATTATTTTTTCTTGTAGAACGTAATTTAGATCCCAATATTGTTTTTGACTGAGAATTCTTTAGAGGAAAATCCTTAGTATTTTCTGTAAATGGCACTACATTTTCATTCTGTTTTAATCCTTTGTTTGCATTTAGCTTTTCATTTTTACTCTTTGCTGTTTTTTTTGTAAATGTTTTTACATCTTTCTCCGAATTTGATGTAGTAGTAGCTTTTTTATTTCGTGTAGTGCGAGTAATAATCATGTCGAAAATATCTTTTCTAGAAAAAAAAATTAAAGTTGTACTTTAATTTGCATTTTTTGTAATTAACGAATAAAACGTAATACTAACGACACTTGAAAACTTAGTACTTGCATTACTGTACTACCATATAAAAGATAAAACATACAACTTAACCACGAAAATGCAATATTGTTTAAAAAAAATTCAAGTTTAATCAATTGTAAATGTATTTAACACTACTCAAAATAAGTTTTAAAACATATCGAGAAAAAGAACGACAATATAACCTATAACGATACGTTGATTCTACGAAACAGAAACTTTAGATGTATAAGTACATACCGGAGCAGCTGTCCGAAACTCAAGGGAAAACATCAATACTCTTCATTAACCAATAATAAGTACTTGAGTAATACTTCAAAGAATAGTTAGCACATATATTTAACTGTCAATACTTATTAATATTGTTTCTTTGTCGTGAGCCTTTTGTTTTTATTTTTCACTTTTTACTCATTTCGGACATCGAAATATTATAGTGCGTCTGCGTCCTGCGCCGTGCGCGTCGGTACATAACTTGCAACGGAAAAATGCTATACAGAGAGCGCTGACTCCTCTTTTTTGAATTATGAATCTTTGACAATTCATTGGCTGCTGCTAAAAATCTGCAGCCAATCATATGTAAGAATTTCAAGTAGTGAAGAGCCTAATCCAATAATATAGGATATAATATATATAGGTATTATATCCTATAGTAAAGTATTGAAGAAAATCATATTGAAAAAAAAAAATTAAAGTAGGTCCAGTTCACACTTGTGAGTTGTGACCCATACTCCATGCCTTATTATTTTTTATGATTGTATTATATTTTAGGAAATATAAATATAAATATATCTGTATATATATAGATATATTACATAATAAGATAATGATACCTAAACAATAAAAATAATTTAACTTTAAATTTTTTTTATTTTTCTGTATCACAGCTGCTAGTTAAATAAAATTTAAAATAAAAGTTATTTATTTTTATATAGAACAAAATAAAATATGAAGCCAAGTATAATATTTACATATTTACACTTATAATCAAACCATAAATTTTAGTAGTATACTTGAATGAATAGAAAATTGTAATATTATCTTTTACTTATGTTGCATATAAAGTACTGATTTATGTCAGAAAAATAATTATTACAAATTAGAATTTAATTAATTTAATTAGATGTAAATTAATTATTATTGAAAAGCATTTTTATGAGATTATTAATTAAGTTGACATTATATTCAAAACTATAGTACTGAACTTTTTGAACATTTTTCTATATATTTATAATATCCACAATATTTTACATAAAATATATATTACAATATCATTATTAATAAATAACGAACTTAATGTATTTAGCAGTTATTGACAAGTATTTTATTACTTTTATAATCATCGCAAGTATTGATTATGACGCATTTAAGTACATATATGCTTATCCATTTGTTTATTTTAAGGTACACACTCAAGTGACTTATTAAAAAATTTCTTTATTTCTGAAATATGATCATAATTTTAAACATCTATTATCTATGTTTATTTATACTGTACATTAGCATAAAAAAAATTGTTCAAATTATAAAAATTAAGCAATTTATAAGAGACTTTACAGTCTATATACGTAT
The DNA here is from genome assembly GCA_900490025.1 of Megastigmus dorsalis. Taxonomy (NCBI): domain Eukaryota; kingdom Metazoa; phylum Arthropoda; class Insecta; order Hymenoptera; family Megastigmidae; genus Megastigmus; species Megastigmus dorsalis. Next base: position 70,032 of record UELU01139123.1, read on the forward strand.
TTTAAAGGGAAATTGTTTTATTATAAAGTAAGTCTTATGTACCATAAAACTACATAATTTTTTATATTGTGCAAATACTTTTTATTCGACCCATTTTATTTATTGACTACAAATCCGTATTGAAAAATCGATATTAGCTCAAGTGCTCAAAAATTTTTAAGAATATTACTTTTCTTTGATCAAGCAATTCGTTAATTGATGAAGTTATTTACGCAATCGTTACTAGGTTCTCATTCTTCAATAAGTCACTGCGGTATTCCCTTAAGGTACTTGTACAGTTAATCTAGTATAGTTAACTTGATATTAACCATCATCTTGCATCAGCACTCTTCCGTTTGAACAAATTTAAAGTGCATTTTTTTAAATGAATTAAGTGCAATGTCTGCATTAGTTAACACTAAGTTTAGCTCAATTTTAATTTTTCTTTTTTTTTCTTTGTTTAAAGTGAATAGGCGAGAATGAGACAAGTACAAATATTGGTGCATAAAGCTTAGTAAAAACCCATATCCCAAAATACCCTTAGCGATCTTCGAGATGCATTTTAATATCACTAGTGAAAATCAACAACAATAACTATAATATATTATAACCGTCTGTATCATTAAAACAATAATTCACAATACTTTGAACATAGTACTGTACAACACTCTAGTAGACTAGAATATGGACCAAATTTTTAAAACTTAAAATAAAAAGAATAGATTCGCCTTAAAGTTCTAAGGTCCTTGAATTCGGTCAACTGAAAATAAAATTATGTTAAAACATGGATTTACCTTTTTTTTTAAATATGTAAAAACGTATTTTGTATAAAATTATATATAAGTTGGATCAATACTTCAATAAAGTATCGATATAAGGACCTCTTTTAAGCATACGTACTATAATACTCATTAATAAAAGGGTTTATCTGTACTTTAAGGCGATCGAATTTTTCGCAATCGTCCACTTGAGTTTGTAAGCGATTGAACACTATCTACATGTAAATCATAAGTACAACGTATAAAAATCTTACTAGTGTTCCAGAATTGACAAAAATCAATGTTCACATGCTCAATAATATTTTTGATACGCGTTAAAAATTCGAAGTCTTATAATGTGATAAATTTTTTATCAATTGCACTAGGAATCACAAGGTCTACGGATTTTATGGAATGTCGAATACAATTTTTCTAGGTGCAATGGACAACTGATGAACTAAAACTTCTACTGTGTTTTTATTCAATAATCATTGGGGGTATTGAACAGATTCACAATTGGAAGATCAATACGTCCAGTACAGGCCTGAATACAGGTTTGAAAGGTAGCACAATTTGCTTTTTTTTTATCATTGTTTGATTTTTAACGATTATCAGGATCGGGCTTAACTAAATATACTTATAAAGTTATCTTTCTTAGTATAACGTAGCAAGAATAAGTTTTAAAATCAGCTTCCCTTTGGTAATATTAGTTCTCTTTAATATAAACATATAATAGATTCATTTTTTTTTAAATAATAATATTTTGTCAATAGAAGTCATTTTTATCTTCAAAATAAAAATCAAATACCTTGACACACAAGTTATAAATGGTATAAAACTGTGCCTACTTCATCATGTAAATAAGTCAAAATAAGAAAACGATATTTTCACCAAAGTTTAAACCAGATTTCATAACTAACTTTACTGTAAATAATAGTAAAAGATTAATTAATAACAATTAATATTTTAACAATAATTATTTAATAGTTAGCTAAATACTTAAACTTATCTTTATATAGAGTTAAATTAAGTAAAATAAAAAAGTAATACATTTCAAATTGAAAGAAATATTAATTGTTAAATTACTAATCATAGCTGCAATTAAGAAAAAATATTGTAAAAAATATTTATTAACACTTACTGTATTTAATAATTTAAAGAAACTTAATTGTTATAAAAGACTGCCCGTATCCATAGCGGTTATTAATTGAACAAATTCCGCAAATAGTTGTTCTTTGCCCTTTCAAACGCATATTCAGACCGACGTTACTCAGCCAGGCATTTTACGATTTATCATTGCACCCAGATCCGGAACGATCTGCTTTTGCTCAGGATTGTAAAGTAACGTTCTTGCACTTAGGAAAGATATATCCGGTAGTTGTTTTAAAACCTTCATCGTTTCTGTTCTCACAGTCATCGGCCTACCGAATTTGTCTAATACAACGTGTTCTGGACTTTGCAAGTGTTCTCTTTTACTTGCCGAAGATTTTCTGTGCTGTTCATACCTGTACACTTCAGATCTACTAGACTCAGGTCTAGCGGAATCTAATTTACTACCACTACTGCTTAATAGGAACGGTTTGTTAGTTTGAGAAGTTTTTGAAGTCTTTTGCATTTCACTTTTTATTCTTGGTTCTAAATCGGCTTTCTTCCAGTCTATCGTACTTGGTCCGGGTAAAGGTTCGATTATTCTTGATGTATGTAATTGCTTTGAAGGCTTTGGTGGGCTGCTGGTTTGATGACTACTCGTCCTATTTGATTTGATTGATTGTTCTTGTTTATAATCTTGAGAGGAACTAGTCTCTGGTGGATCTGTGAAGAAAATATATTTTAGTTTTATAGAGTTTCTTTAAATGTATGATACTTCCTTTTTTTTTAATTAATACATTATTCAAATATACATAAATCATTAATTTTAAGATTGAAAATTTTTAGTCTCTTTTTTAGAAAGTTTATTGGTAATACAAGATTTCTAGAAATATTCTATTTACAATTTATAAAAATAAGCCTCTTTAAAATTATTACGAATTATATTTAACCGTCTTAAGAAATAGTATTAAACTTTTTAATCTAAAATAATACAGCTTGGAAAAAAAAGTAATAAGAACCTGTAGCCTATTTAATTTTAGAAAATAAACAAAAATAATAAATTATTGCGTTATGTCTAAAAAATTTTCTCAATAAGTACAGTTATAGTAATTATTAGAAACTAATGAATGCTTTTAGCGATGTTCATTGTAGACTAAACGTGTTATGTATGAATATTTGAATTTTAAATTTATTAAAAAAAAAAATTGGGAATACTATATAGCAACTTTTGCTCTACTTTAAATACAATGACTAGCGTAAACACTTACAGTTGTATATGGAGCTCCTGGCAGAAGCAGCATGATGATAGGATTCGGAATGTGCGGAACAATGGGAAGTTAGTAAAGGATCAAATGGACATAATAGATCCAGCGGTAGAAGTGCAGATAACCCGCCACCTGTATCGTTAATTACACATAAAGTTACGATAGGAAACTTACAAAAGCAAATACCATCATTAACCAAATCAAAGGAAAAAGGAAACCAAGGAGAAACTTATAGATAAAATGATAGATAAAAAAATAAGCAGTAAAAAATTAACTAGTTATCAATGTTATACAAGTACCAAGCAACTATAATTAAATATTTACTACTTAAGATATACTTACTCCCATCTAGTGGATTCACTAATCCTGAACTATTCCAATCAAACTGTGCAGCTGGTACTTCCTGTATCATAAATAAGGTATTATTACTTGTAGATAACGAATTTCATTTTAAATTTTATTTTCTTATAGAATGTATAAAAGATAGATTCTCAAAAAAACTAAACTAATTTTAAGTTTATGAAGCTAAATATTTGTAATTCTTTTCGGTAAAAATAACGTACTTCTGTAGCAGTAGAGTTTTGCATTTTATTGGAAGTAGACAAAGTTGTCATTTGAGAGTCAGTGGAAGCTTTTACTGGTTCCAAAGGTGAGAAACCTAGATTGGCTGCAAATCTTGGAATGTTTGGGTTCCATCTTGGTCCAAATAACTGAAATATTTATGTATCATTATTTAACTGCATTATCATTCATTGAAGACTACTTAATTATATTTCTGAGACTAATTATATCAATTACAATAAATCTATTTGAAATACAGAATTTGATAGTTTATTTTATAAATAACTTTAATAATTATTTTCATTACAAATTTGTGAATTGTAAATGAAATTTAAGCTACTATACAACAAAATAATGATACTTACAATGTTACGAGAGTCAATGCCTAAAGCATTCAGCAGTGCATTATTACTATTACTGTTTGACCATTGATAGCTCAGAGCATTTGTTTCTTCAACACTTTTTAAGTTTTTCCATATTTCGTCACTTTTAGTTACAAGAGGTTGCAAATTAATTTCAGGGTTTTCAACATATGGTGGGAACATATTTGTAACAATATCTTCAATCTTGTTTGCAGCCTACAAATTATTGACGTTTGTATTATTTTTTAAATAGGCCAGTTTATAAATATTTTTAAAAAAATCTTAATTTTATAGAATATTGATATAATAAGAACAATAAACTCTTTCTAAAACTATAAAAATACTATTAAAAAAGGCTAAGCATCCAAAATATTCTAGAAAAAATGATAAAAACTAAACTTACATTCTTATTCTCTATTCGACACATGGATTCTTTTAAATTAATAGTAGGTCTCTCAACTACAGGCGCGGAAGTTTCAAAATCAGTAAAATCGCCAAAATCATCTACTGAATCATCTCGGAGAGTATGTGTTTGAGATTTTTCAATTCTTTGACTTGATTCTATATTTGTATGAACATTTTCAATAGCGGCACTTGAGAAGTCAGCAAAATCATCAAAATCATCATCATTATCATTGGATGCTGATTGGAAAGCTTCGAACTGATCTTCCAAGTCAAATTTTTTTGTTTCACAATCTACAAAAGTATTTTCTATTTCATCAGTTATTGGTTTTTCAAATGTGGCACATGCATCAGATGTATATTGTTTGACTTCATGGTGTTCATCATTGGCAGAAACATTTTGAAAGTTCGGCAGTGATGAATGAAAGTCATCTGTATAGTCATTTATTGAATATTCTGATTCATCATTTGTTTGATTAGATTTTGGACTTGCATCATCTCTACTGCTACAACCATTTTGAAATATTGGTCCTTCATAAAAAGTTTGTCGACTTTGCAACTCAGAAAATTTAAAGTCAACTTCTTTACTAGGACTGTAACTACTTTTAACACTATCTTGAGGATTGTTAATTTCAGTATTAATTGCATATTCAGCATCCTTGGCATCCATAGAATCTGGATAACTTTCTTCAATAATATCAGCAGTCTTTAAATGAGTGAAATTGTCTTTTGATTGTTGAAAACTGTCCACTTTATCATTTAATATGTAATTGCTATTCCAATTTTCACTATCCCTATCAACATCTAAAGTGCTATTTACAAATTTACAATCTAGGTTTGATTTATCATAAGCAGAATCATCAAAACTTAAACTGAAGTTAGCAAAACTTGCTACTGATTTACATTCCGAATTTACATCATCAAAATTAATTTCATTAATAACTGATTCTTTCAATAAGCTACCAAATTGATAACTAGTCAATGTTTCACATTCACTACTAGTTTGTTTTCCTTCCAGAGAAAAAGCAGAAAATTCTGATGGTTTTTCTTGAGTTTGGCTGATATGATTAGAAGCATCAGAATTGGTACTCAATTTTTCTTGTACCCTATCTTTAGCAGGTGATTCATTGCTATCACTGCATTTGTCAATTGAAGACACATCATATTTTGTGAATATTTCATTTTGTACTTTTGGTTCTTGAAAATGTTCTTGTAAATCAAGCGTTAAACCAATAGATGACTTATCTCTAGCAGGACTATCTTGTTCCAATGGATCCTTGAAATGTTCATAATCATAAAAATCATCTTCTAGATTTTGCTGTACATCTGAAATGCTATTTGGGTCATCCAAAATTAAACTTAATGGTTCAGGATCATCATTAACTTCTAAGTTACTCAATGAATCCTCTAGTTCACTTCCTGTTTTACCACTATCATCTAAACTACTATTATTACTACTAACTATGTCATTATTAATAGTACTTTTTTCATCAAAGCCATCTTGCAGATGGCTTAAACTATCACTATTACTCTTCAAGTTTTTTGCATCATCACTGTCAGGCAAATCTATATCGCTAATGCGAGATAAACAGTTATGATCAAAGCCACTGTTTTTAATGCTACCACTATCTGTCCTATCATTTAAATTTATACTGCTCACTATATCATTCGTTTTCTCCACAATCAAGATTTCCTCAGCTGTTTCTCTCTGGATGTCATCAGTTTTGGTTGATGGTACCACTATTGGTGAAATGTTTGTAATTCCATTGACCTTAGGTGTACCACATTGAGACGGTGTTGGAGTAGGCATGGGAGTTGCAAGCTTTTGAGGTGAGTCCGATGCTACTGACAGACCTAAACAATTTAAGAGACAAAATTAGAATGTAAAACAAAATTTTGAAATAATAAAAAACAGACATTAGATTTTTTTTTAGCACCTACGAATAAATAAAACAGTTTCTTACCATCAATTCCAGCAGTAGTGAAATCTCCAAATTCATCCTCATCGGATTCTCCAAAGTTGTCCAAAGGTGGTGGTGTCGAGCTGACCAGTGGTGGAATAGCCATGATGATGATCTATTCTAAACAAACAGAAAAATAAGCAATTATAAGCATCAATAACAAACGAGGAAAAACTTAATAAAATCCTAATCATGAACATATATATATATATATATATATATATATCTAATCCTCGGGTTCGCTCCACTTTCTACACTAGCATGCATCGACCCACGACTCCCGAGCGATCTTTTTCTCAACATTGTTTTCCATATTAAGAGCAGAATTAAATGTCTCGGTTTTCACCTCTTACATACTCAGTGCACCCATAGAATGGCAAATCGCGAAAACTCGCGCGAGCCGCGAGAAGTACACAATGGAAACGTCAATCGCGCATCAAGCAGGTTAGCTTCAGACCCAACGTAGCAGGAGACCCCAATTCTTTATCCTTTCTCCCGATGCCCGCGAAATTTCGTCCCGCACGCGAAACCTCGATGGTATTAGTCATAAACATTATGGTTACGTAAATAGCCGAGGCCAGTCCTTTATTTCCCTGCGCGGCTGTGTAGAAAAAAAAACAACACTCACGCGCGCGTCGGGGGAGAGCGCCTCACCTGCACAGCTCACCTGAAAATCACAGATTTTCTCGTGTGTTCACCTCTCGGTCTCTCTCTCTCTCTCTCTCTCTCCTGCCACACACACTTGCGATTGCCTCGTCGAACAGTGCTCCGAAGCTTATCTCGCCGTTGGCATTTTCACGGATTTATCCACGCGCCGAGGTGGAGGACGTCGGCGCGCCTGTGTCTCGGTTGGATTGTTGCATGCACAACGAGAGGATCGGGAGGTCGAATATTTAATCGCGAAGGAAGAGTCTCGCGCAGCACTCATCGGGGCACCCAGCGGGACATCACCTGTGCGCGTTCTCTTTCACTCTGTCTCCGTCTCACTCTCATTGGCATTTAACTCGGCATGTATAGGTCTATGTGCGTTGGATATATCTATATTGGATATGTAGGTGGTGACGGAGAAAAGACGATATCGCGGACAAGTCGGCGGACTGTGCGCTGTGACGTAGATTGTATTTAGACCGTCAGGATTTAAGTTCAAAATGTTAAAAACGCAAAACAAGTTTACATTGGGTATAGGTACTGATTTTAGAATATTTTTGCTTGAATGCTTATCAAATTTCACTATCTTTTAGAGAAAGTGTTTCATTTGAAAATACCATGTGTATAAACCTGTTTTACATGTTTTTGAAACAACTAACTTACTGTCGAAATTATAATATAAGTCGTCAAGTAATAATTATATATATAGATATTATTCTAAAAAAACATCAGCGATAGTCTTTGTATTTACCATATCACTGACTGGAATGCACCGACTATATAACTATATAACAATATATGCAGTAATGACAGTCTCAATTCTCAAACACTTACGGGTTACTTGACCACAACCACATTAAAACATGGACGGAGACTCGAGACAAGACAAAAGACTTTTGAGCATATACACTTGATGAAATTCTCTACAATCGCGCAGCTGCCAACGCGCATCTGTCAACGTGTAGTTTACGCGCTCGACTTGACACGCAGTCTCTGCACTGTACGACATATACGTATCGCGCACCTTTCAATTTCGTTTACACCTTGGTGCTCTCTCATTATACGTATCTGCACAATGAGCCAAGGCTATAATCTCGGGATAATGGGAAGATAACAATGAGAGCTACCGAGCGCTTTATTACACACGTACGCGATCGCTTCGAGCAGAATGGAAAGAAATACGTTCCCCAACGATTGTTGCGAGATCCGTTTGGAATTCGTACAGAATCTAGTCGCCTACGCAATTTTTATACCTTTCCCGAACTAGTTTATTAGATGCAGTTGGCGTGAATCTGGATCGGAAAATTTTACTTTTTAATTGCAATAATATGTAATGTTCCCGTTGTTATTCGAATGGTAAAATGTATATTATTTTGTGCAAAAATTTATCCAATTTTTACTCAATTCGAACTACAATGATATTGCATGAGTTGAAAAAATTGCATTTTGAAAAGGCTTTTAGTTATACTTATTAACATGCATCTTGAATATTCGTTAGAGAGCTTGATTTTGAATACTGTTTAATTTTTGTGAATCGGTAGAAGAAGAGAGAATCTTTGGATTTGGCATAGAAAACCGATTTTTCAAGCTCCTTCACGGTCTTATTGCCGATTCTAAACTCAATGACTAATCGCTCGATAATAATTTCTTTTACAGATAGTTCAAGGATGCTCTTATTTTTATAGTCATGGAAAAAAAACGGTAACTAAGCTCAAAACATCAACAGTGCAATGTAAAATATATATTTTATACATTAGTTAAATATAGCTATATTACAGTGCTAAACTTAAAATGAGAATATTCGTTATTTATTTCTCAAAATATATATAGATTGCGAGAATTGGACTTAAATTGATACCCGACGTTTTAAAGTTCTTTGAAGGAATTAAATCGCACATAAGCGTACAGAAAAAGAGATATACCTATGACAATGTTGAATTAAGCAAATGGATAATAAGTCTTTTGCATAAATTAATTAGAATAAGAGAATGTTGAAACTCATCTTGTACTTAATATACTTGCAAATTATCATGAAGAGCTGCGCAAATAAGTCTTACGAAGAAGCGCCAGTTCCGATGAGATATGCGCTTCAGAGAACATATTCTATATATTATGTTTCTTATGTATTCAATCGATATGAAATTGTAAACTTTTACCGCATGTTTCTACCATTTTATTAGAAATTCAATAAAGGAAATAATTTTCTATTTAATTCAGAACTCTTTCTTTCTGTTATAGTGCGTTATATGTGTCAATATGACGAAGTCTTTGCAGTTTTATATTAATAAACTTGTTAGATTTGTTAAAGACAAAATCTTACCTTTGTATATATATATATATACATGGAATTCGGGCAATTACTACTTATAATGAAAAATAACTATTATAGTTCGTAATGGTTTTAAAAATGAATAGAATTTATCGATAATGTTTATACTCATAACTACTCTTGTAAAGTGGACAATTAATACTTGTTTCTAGCATAAGCGCATGTATATAGAGATGGTTATTACCGTAGCTAGTTGATGATGAAAATACAAGTCGGTGGTCGACTGGACGGTGATCAATATAACCCTCTGTCGATAAATTCGAAATCTTTCCCTATTTTTCGTAATCGCTGACTAAAATACAGATGGCACCTCTTGGTTTAAGACCTTAATATAAAATAA
>UELU01139123.1:80241-94266 GCA_900490025.1 Megastigmus dorsalis
TAAAGTGGACAATTAATACTTGTTTCTAGCATAAGCGCATGTATATAGAGATGGTTATTACCGTAGCTAGTTGATGATGAAAATACAAGTCGGTGGTCGACTGGACGGTGATCAATATAACCCTCTGTCGATAAATTCGAAATCTTTCCCTATTTTTCGTAATCGCTGACTAAAATACAGATGGCACCTCTTGGTTTAAGACCTTAATATAAAATAATTAATTTGAAGCTCACATTACTCACATATAAAAAGATAATTGTTCGTAAAATAAATGAATGCAAATAAAGCACGTATTTAATTAAAATGAACTATTGTTCTCTACATAGGTAAATTACTTACTATGGTTAGTAGAAAAAAACAATTGAATAGCTCGCTTATTTAAAAACTGAAATTGATATGTAAAGTAGGTATGGAAATAAAAATGAGAATAGTTATGTAAACGTTACTGTATTTATCAAAATGGAACTACATATTGCTTTAAAAAATGAGAACTAAGGTGTATTTAAATGTACTAAAAATTTTTTTTTAATTGATATTAGAATCTAAAGAAGGTGCATCAGTACAGACACCGATTAAAAGTACAATATAGTAAGTAAGTACTGTTTTTTTAATTTTCATTTGAAACTTTCGGATTTTATCAATAAGAAGCATATAAGTATACTTTATTTTTACATCCATTTTTTAATAAATTCAATTAAAAAAATATTCAGCTACGATGTTTTTATATATTTTCGTATTTGAAAATTATTCATTGATTACGGATAAACCGTCCGATTGTTGCCCCCGAACATTGTATAATTATTGCATAACAAGTTTATAGTGTAAAATATAAATAGGAACAGCTGATTTACAATAAAGACATTGAAATAGAAATAGGACAAATTAAAAGGAGAAACATTAGCATTAATGCAATAATTGCAAAAAAAAATTTAGGAATGATAATTATTTATTAAAATTATAAATGTAACAAAGTAAATAACTAAATACATTAAAAGCGATTATTTTACTCAAAAGTTAATTTATTCGAAATTACATCTTAACACCAATAAGTGCAGCATTTTTAAGTGTATTTATATTCGAGCGTTTTCAATTTGCTAACTCTTTCAAAACAAATTATCGTTCATCTTTTTAATCTCTACAAGAAGTCCACCAATCATCTCAACTCCAAATTACAGTGTATCGAATATTTTTTTAAAATCATTCAAACCGTCGATTATAATATTTTCGTTTTTAAACCGACGCGCTGGCTAAAGTCTACAGGTTCATTAAAGTATAACATACACGCGTACACACAAGCGCATATATTCCCAAACCGCGCATGCAACGCGCTTTCCTGCAACAATGAAGCTATAAGTAATACGCAGCCGCAGAACCCGTATTATATATCCGCAATGGGTGCACGCGTTCACTCGCCATCGGAACACACCTCGCAATGCGCGTTCCCGGCCGGCCAAGAAAATTGAATGATCTTAATATAATAGAAAAAGAAGGCCGGAGAAGCGCGCCGAGTTGGAGCGCTGGGCGGCATCGTCGGCTCACACACACACACACACACACACACACACACACACACACCAACACTAATTTCGGGGTGCATTATACGTCATTTGCCGCGGACGCCGCGCCACGGCAACCCATATATTTCACCTTTCAAAATTCGTATGCAATTATACTGTGCGTATAGATACACAGAGTGAGAGAGAGAGAGAGAGGGGCGCGAGCATATAATACCACTTCCGAATTTCGAGCCCCGCGTGTATACATAATAACTGCATGCGGAGCCCGAGAGAGGATAGCCTCGGTCTCGCGCCCGCGTTATTAGTGGGTTTCACTCCGGGTCCTGCCTTTGATGTTGGTCCGACGCCGCCGCCGTAGCCACTGCTTCAGCTCTCGCACCTGTCGATTTTTGCTGAACGCGACGCGCGCGTGAGACTGGAGCTTTTCGTCAAATTTCTCGTCTGAAATTTCGTCAATTTCCTCGTTCTGTCGAGAGCCTTTGTCTAGGCCCGACTGCCGTGATGATTTTGTGTGGATTGGGTTATTTGCGTTCGTCAGCATTCGGTTCCCAGGAGGTTCGCATGGATCGCGACGACAAGGAATAGTTTGAGGAAGTAATTTCGGAACAATAGACGGACAATGAATGGATTTTTTGTGCGCGCTGAAACGTATATATCGTGACGCGGATAGCTGCAATTATGCCCTTTTTTACGTTTTTCGGGGGACTATTAGAGATGTGAGAAATAAGACGGGACTAGGGATTTAGACTTTTAACAAAAACACTAAAACTGAAATATCTTTTAAACTGATCATTGAATCTTAATTTATAAAAAACTCATCTAATATAGATAATCAAGGAAAAGTTCTATACAAAATTTCAGAATGATAAAATGATTTTTATTCAAGTTATAGTGTTTGTAAAAAAAAGCAGAATATATAATAAAAATATTTTATTTTAATATTTTATCAACGAATATTACCAAAAACCCACAAAAATATTCTCTATAATTAAGATTATTAACATTCTAAATTTCAAGTAAATCGACTAGAAAGAAATTGTTTAATCATGGTTTAAAAATTGTTAACAAAAACACTAAAACTGAAATATCTCTTGAACGAATGATCCAATTTTCCTTATCCGTGAACTTGTTCAAGAGATAATTAAAATCAATCTTTGTGCTCACAATATGATAAAACGATATTTACTTAAGCTATCGTTTATGAACGGAAACCTAGTTTTTTTTTCACTAAATGCTTGTTTCCTTGAAAACTGCTCAATAAAATGGCTTAAAATTTTAACTGAATTGACATCTTATCAGTTGAAAAAAACAATAACAAAAATCGAAAAATCGAAATTAAAAAACATATATGAATGTAATGGTTATAACTCTTTCTTTCACTTCATCCGTAAAAGAAAGCAAAACTTTTGAACTGAATTTCATCAAAATTGGTGCAACACACACACACACATCGATGGTGACACACACACACACAAACACACAAATACACGCACGCACACAAACATTTTTTTAAAATAGCATGTATGTATAGATTTCTGAATGTTCAAAACATACTTCTATAATGTTGTCTTAAAATTTTTTTTTATTCACCATCACAAAGATTCCTTTTGGAGGACGCATTAGGAATCAGTATTGTATTCATATTAAAAATAGAAATAAGAAAGTATTCTATTATGCTAACCATAAAAATTTGATATTTCTTGTATCAAAAAGTACTATAAAATTATCCTTCACTGGTTACAGTATTCAAAATTGACTGAATAATATACATATATAAATTATCGTAAAAATGTCCTTTACAACCCCTTGCACTTAAGAATAACGGAACAGTCCCTTGCAATAGCGGCTACTGTCAAACCGCAACGGTGCAATAAACCGTTTTTGTACCAGCAATCAATTAGTCATTCAAATGCGATGTATGTACATAACGCAAATTTTCAGTCCTTCTCTTTCTCTCTCTCTCTCTCTCTCTTATTTCAGCTTCTACCTCGGAACGAAATATAGTGCGGTCGACCAGATCGGAGCGTCGCGATACATTTCATGAATGCATAATTGCAAGTTCAGAGCTGCGGCGGCTCTTTAATTCCCTTTTGTGCGTTTCCCTCTATAGATCGGCCGGTTTCGCGGGGCGGAGTAGACCGGATGCCCGTCTCGCTGACTCGGCATAATATTCCGGCTGTTTTAGGTTTAGATACGGTTTCTCTCTCTCTCTCTCTCGGGGCCTAGAAAAATTTTTCAGCTGACCTTTTTTTTACACGAACGAGAACTTGCCGAAAGAATGCGCGAGCGAACTAATGGATTAACGCGTAACGAATAATTCTTGGTAAAGATTTTTTTTTATAACGAAATATTTGATTCATTTTTATCAACTGCTATAGATATATCTTTAAAAAGTATATTTATATGTAGAAAAAAAAATTAATAAATACAATAAAATTTGTTGATTTCTTCTAAAGAATTTAATGAAAAGTATCGATATCAATAAATGATAAAAATCCAATTTTCCTCGATCGAATCGTGATCAACACGCCTAAAGATCGATATTCGCTTAAGATAAAAGAAAAAGTCCACAGTCAAGAGGCGGCAAAGAAGGACAAAAGTCGAGCAGAAAAAGAGTGCGACGAGAGGAAATGAAGGACAGCCGCGTGCAACGAGCGCAAGAAGGACGGAAATAAAAAGAGAGTGCATCATTTGCATAACGCACCGTAGAACCGGTGAGTGTACAGCTTGAACAATAGTGGATGTGGGCTTGTGCGATGTGTACACACATATATATATATATATATATACATGCGAGATGCGTTCGGCTTTTGTTTTCGCTAATTAGTCTCGCTCATAATGCGACGCCAAGTGTCCGATGACTCAATACAATATATGTATACAAGAATTGACGGTCCCTTTTTTGGGATGGCTATATATATCTTTGAATTTATCGCATAATACAGCGAGCACTTGTTTATAACACCCAAGACTCTACTTATAGTTTATTTAAAAACCATTCATTATATTTTCATTGTGATTATAAAGTCGATTATAACTCGCCAGGCGCAGCTGTATGGCATTCTCAAAAACGAGATTCTAAACCTAATTCGCTCTAATTCGCTACAGTCACGCTCGGTATCTTGGCCAATGAGAAAAAAATAGTACCAATCAAAATCTAAAGACCGCGCGTGCGCGCGCAGCACCAAAACTTCGCCTTGAGCTAAAATCATAAAAGATATTAGTATATATATGTATATATATGAGTTGAGAACGATTGTCCGCCGTGCACGTAAGAAGTTGAGCACCAGTTCGGATCATTAATGTTCCGGAGTTCACGAAGAAGAAGAAGGAGAAGAAGAATAAGAGGGAGTTGCGCGCATGGAGCGAGAAAGAAAGAAAGAGTTTCGAGTGTATATATACGGGGGTGGCGCGAGAGCTGTGCACCGCTCGACGACCGACAGGCGGACCGAATTTCCCCTTCACGGCTTAAAAAGGTCAGCAGAGTGAGAAAGAGGAGTTGTACCCGCAGTCGCCGCGGTTATATTCCCTTCCGTATAGTTTCTCTCTCTCTCTCTCTCTCTCTTGGCTTAATGGCTTTCCTTTTTTTTTCACCTTTCACGGTTATCTCTCCTTTCGTTTTCCTCGAGAGCGAGAGAGAGAGAGCTTTGCTGGGAGGTGTAGAGCGCGCGTATATACTCTCTTGGAGCCAAGTGGTTCTTTGTGCGTATTACCGGTGCGACTGTGTAGCGCGAGAGCGACGCATGACGCGAAACGAATCAAACTCGTTCGACTCGATCAAAAAAGTTGTAATAGCATTATAAGGTATATATTATAAGGGAGTCCCCGTGGATATACCGTTCTTGCAATTCTTTGCCGATCCTGCACTTGTATATCGGACCAATGGAGAATTGGCTTTGCTTGTTGCGGGATGTTCGTTTTGCATAGTTCAGGGGTTGGTCCAGAGGCTGAAGATTGTCGCGCAGTTCGGGAAAGGCTTATTATATATTCTACTATAATATCGAGTTACGATAAGAAGTGTTCCGAGGACGGTCGTAATATTTATATATCATATCACTTTATATTAACATTTCCGTAGCGTCGAAAATTCCACTTTTTAATCCACAGGTACAGTCGGTAATTCCCTTGATCAATATAATCATCTCGATAGGAAAACAAAAACAACACCTCTCGTTAAAGGGCTCTTGTAAGCCCTGTCTGGGTAGTATCTCTATCATACACGCGGTTTCAAAGAAAAAAAACAAAGCCTCGCCATCGCAAAACAACAGAAAACGCATCGAACGGAAAAAGATGTGCGGTACATCAGCCTATACTAAGGACGCAATAGATCCTCGCCCACTATATAGCGATCCTCTTAGAATTCAGCGTCGAAATTGAGTAAAGCCGCATTCCCTTATGCAGATATATATCTACACACCGGCGCGCGGTGTGCACTCCGATCGACTGCTGCACGCGCGCTTTTTCATCTAAACTCGGCTGCGCGCACGTGTCGGCGGTGCAGTGGCGATCCGGAATGTGGCCGCGACCAGATGTCGTCGTCGACTACTCCCAGCTATCGATACCTATACACCCGAGGATATATATATATATATATACGCGCGCGCCTTCCCGTATACAACTCTGCGTGCTTAATTGCTCCTCTTGTCAATTAGCACATCCCTGGGTAATTGACAAATAACCGACGATTGACTTTCCAAATGCGTATACACGCACAAGTGGCGCGCGCGCGGTCTGAAACCACTTTTTTTTTTTGCCAGCAGCTTCCGCGGTAGTTCGAACGATGTATATAAGTGGGCCGTGAGCGGTGTGTGCAGCCTGTATAGAATGAGATCGGTGCGAAGGTATATATATATATATATATACAGCAGACAGCAAGTGCATTGGAATTGCGGGAAATGAAGGCTAGGCGACATGCTTATCGCCTGCAGTGTCTTTTTGCTCGAGGATATCTATGAAAACTAGTTTCGATTGGCGTGCTTTCGGGTGCAGATATTTATCACCTAATTTTTATTGGATGCACAGATCCGTGCTGGCGGCACATAAAGTCCCTCGGTCCAATGACTCGTATACATATATAGAAATTTGATTTTGCTACTGCCGGAGAAACTGGATCTGTATAATGGCCCTACTTCTTACACATGCTTATTTGCATCGTTTTTGTATATAACTAAATAACAGTGTTTACCGACGCAATTACGTTATCAGCAGCTATGATTAAAAGCCACATATATAACTACTCATTATATATATACTCTTCGATAAAAACGTTAATAACATATAGAACCGCATTCACGTCCTACACTTACATAAATACATTCTACCCGCATGCGCAGCTCTAGTAGATTATGATATCGCACGAGTACGCCCTCTTCATTAATACCTCCCTGCAACGGCGTATGTATCGAATTAACTCCCTTCCAAATAATTAATGTCCACCGAGCACCACCGCGCCCCGCATCTCGACAAACAATTGCGCATCCCTCCTGGCAGCCGAGGCCCGCACCTGCAACAAAAGGACGATAGAAAACTCGTCAATTCCACCTTTTTTTTTTAATTTCTTGCAGACACACCTATATGGAACAATGCACGAAAGAGCGAGGCCCAACATGAGAGCCAATAAAGAGTATACATCATCGCGAGAGGCTGCGCAGTGCAGGGCAGGATCGTATAAGAGAGAGAGAGAGAGAGAGATCGAAATAAAAGAAGTATAATACTGCGGTAGAGCCACGATGTTTCCTCTCCCTCTCTCTCTCTCTCTGTCTTTCCCTGTACATTCGCCCTGGATGTTGCATGGAGGGCTCGGGCGTAAAAGCCCTGTAGGGTCACACCATCGCGCGCGGCGGATGTATATATATATATACGCGCCGGCTATCCAGACCCGTCATTATCACCGCACGCGCGCGTGCCTCTAAGACACGATGCTCTCTCTCTCTCTCTCTCTCTCTCTCTCGGGGCAATAAAAGCGTCGAGTGCATGCAAGCCGAGATTCTTCGCTCTGAGAGAGAGAGGGACGATGGCGCATCGGGGAAAGAGAAAATGCTCGACGACCGGCCCTTTATCATGGATGTGCTTCTATATATCTATACACTCGCAGCGAAGAGTCTAGCATTTCTATATGCGCGCGCGCGTGTGTGTGTGAGTCGGATGCGTAACGCGAGAAAAGTTTTCCGTGCGTGAACAGGTATACGAGTCGATACTTTCGAAGCTCGATTTCTCCAGGCGATGATACGTGCAGGAGGAAACTTATATGTATTATATCGATCTGTAATGAAATTTACTCCGCGAGTATATATGTATATACCAGTTGGTATATGTAATACGGATACAGAGAGTTGCTGGGTACGAGTGCGGTTGTGCAAAAGTAGTGCAGCTGTCCAGCGACACGATCTGATTATTATCTATTACGCACGGATGCGCTCCGTGTCTTTAATTGTTGCAAATGATATACCTACATATGCCATTGCTCTGAGAAAATGTCGACGCGATTTTTATTTAATAACAAAACTATTTATTGCGCAGCGGTTGAATTTTAACGTCTTGAACATTTGTCGATTCGTTATCGTTGGTGCAATATGTCTTGAAGTTTCAATTTAGAATATATATGTATAAAATTTTCAAGAAGTTTTTCCAAAAAAAAAAAAATGAAATTTGTAATGAAAAGATACCGTATATAGTAGCTTTCGGAAAAGATTCCATCATTTTCAAAATTCGTCAGCTATAGCTATTTGCGTACATCGATGATAAATGAATCGCTGTACGCGATGACATGTCCTCTTACGCTCGACGTGCTAAGCACCCTGGGCCCAAGTATAGGCTCATTTATTTTCCAGAACGGTAATGATGTTCCTGTCGCCTCGATGCTATAAGAATAATCAACTTCTTATCGTGTACAAGATCAAGCTAATGTTTCATTCAGCCTTTTTTTTGGTGGGATTATTGTATATAACGCATCAGGTTATAGTACGAGCGTTGATTTGTCAGACGACGTCAGACGATCTGGCTGAGATGAGGCGATTGCGTATTATGAATATTAGGTATATTAATGATGGTTCGATACTTTAATTAAGCTGTTGAGGCATGTAAAGAAATATGTTTTGAAAAGAATAGAAATTTTAATATAAACTGGAAATTAATTGTGTTGAAAAATTTGAAGCTACCACTGCATGTGTCTATTCCACAATTATATTAATTAGCTATTTTTAATTTTAATGACCTATTTTATAATTCCTTTTGCATCTTTATCTCTTGCAGTCCAATCTGTTTTGCACACGAAATAAAAAAAATACTTTCATCGATAAAGTAACCAATCTTTTTCACTCTACTTACAGTACTGACATAACACGTAGCGCGAAATTAATAAAGAATAACAAAAATGAAACCGCGACAAGAGAAAATATGTTACGAAAGATTGACAGGTTCGGAAAGATATATTATAGTTTGCGGTCGTGCACGTATATACGGTACACACCACACGCGACATAATATACCGCTGTATATAATTCACCATGTAAGACCGTGTGTCGGGTATATTTCCGAGTCTCCTGGGACTCGATTGCAAGACACTGTTTGCCTATTGGAAAAAGGCAATTGAAGTGCATGTCGGACAGTTACGGAATATTATCGTTCGTCAATGGGGAAAGGCACGGAAAAAAAGTAAGAGAGAAGGTACACGAAGATAAATTTTTGAATTTCGCCGGACTCCTGAGAATGGTTTAAAGTAAACTGCTTTTAAAGTAATTGCAATTCATTGAGTTTGCTCTTTAATTAAGTTAATTATAGACATTAATACGGCGACTTCATTTTTATGTTTTAATAACATTTATGGTCGAGATTCTTATTTAACATTATACAACGAGAAATTTTTAATATGTTGCATTCACCCGACTGTAAGTTATAAAATTTAATGCGAAGTCATGGTCACAATATCTACATATATATATATATATATATACACATACACCTTAAAGTTTCCTATTTACTGCAGTCAATAATTTTTGTTTTTCAAATTGTCATTTAATTGGGGACATTCTCGCATCAATAACGAAATACACACTTTGCGCAAATTATATCGACACAATGATTCCGGCACTCGAAGAATCATTTCAATTAGCCGACCTTCTTTACACCAATTGTGTCTGTGTGTGTGTGCACACACACATGTATCCTTCCCTTACCGACAATTTTTAATCTCGTATTTATGGCACACCTCGGGGCTCCGAAACACTCGGTGGTCCTCGATGCAGCGACGAGCTGAAAGAAACCAAAACGATATCTCACAGTGCGTGTCCGATTGTAGCACACGTGCACACACGTACATACATATATATATATATATATGCTAGAAGGTGAATCGAGAGCATAGGGATACAAGCGGCAAAGACGTATATATGCACGAGAGCTGCAGGAGTAAGGTGAGAGGAGTCTGGATATAAGAGAGAGAGAGAGAGAGAGAGAGAGAGAAGGGGAATAAAAAGCTCGAGGGAAGAGGTATACATATATAAGGTATAAGCGGCGCGGGAGGGGAGCTCTCTCATTACTCGGTAATAACCCGTAATAACGTGGATTTAATGCGCGCCCCGAAGTACCGAGTGCTCGCGCAGCCGCCGCCGCCGCCAAGACATTTATATATATATATACGTATATACAATGTGAACACACAAGCAATCCTTCCTTTTTCTTGCCTTCGGCGCTTTTAATGAATTGCACCGGACCCTTGTGAGCTTCATCTCTCTCCTCTCTCTCTCTCTCTCTCTCTCTCTCTCTCTCTCTCTTTCTTTTTCCAGTTTTATATTTCCATTCGGTCCGCTCGCGCTTTTTATCCCCGCGTGTCGAATATTCGAATTTAATGGAGGGGAAGACGCCGCGCGTACGCATAACAGACCCACGCACACACGCACACACGGACACGGACACCTGCCCTTGAGTGCTTTTCGGGGGAGCCGCGCGCAGCGGCGATTAATTTATGAAAACGTAATGAATATCCGAGCTGCCGGTGCTGCTGTTGCTGCTAGCCCGAGACGAGCGAGCTCTTATCGTTTTTTTTTTTTTGTTTCGTTCTGGAGCTATATACACTATATGTATATGCGCAGGCTTCTCGCGGGCTCTTTTGTGCGTCTTTCGCAAATTGAATTTCGAGCGAATGATTGCGGAGGACTGCGGACGAGAGATCGCGATCGCTGAGGTGCGCATACACGGCCGGGAGAGTTTAGATGATTGAATGCGTGCGTGCAGTGTATGCATATGTGACAAAATGCGAGTTAACGGGTTAAAAGGAACGAAATCAGCTGTTTTTTTTTTCTGCTGTTGTCGGAAGATGAGTCGCGCCACGTTTTAGGGCTCGATATATTTTGCAGCTGGGTAATTTGGATATAGAGGCATATTTCGAGGCTTTTAAAAATGTAGATCGACGATAAAGGATGATGTATGGCGCGCTAGCGGCTGCCGGTCATATGTAAGGCTGACGTGTCCACGCGGTTTGGAATAATAAGCAGCTGGATTTTCGTGCTTTTTGTCCCATTGTATAATTGAAAATGGCTTAATAAATAGGTTTTCTCGGGCCGAGCTCCGATCACTTTTAAATTATCTTTTTCCCTCTTTTTTTTCCTGTTTTCCGCGCCGCGCGAAAGCAACTATAATATTGAATTATTTCAAAGTTATCTCGGGGTTTAATTAAAACGATTATGGTCGTTGATTATTATTTTCTATCCGGTAGACTATTACTTAAATTAAATTAAATTTAAATTCATCGTGGTCTTTTTGTATAATAAAATGCGATTTGAGATTGTATCCGCTAAATTAATTTTGTTCCTCATGGAGTCATAACCAAATTAATAATAACTATAATAAAGTACATGATTTTGCCAATCTTATCGTGTCAATTTCAAAGATTTAAAGATTAAATTTAAAAGTAAATATATAGTTAAACGAGCTGACTGTCGCTTATATCCTCGACGGCCAAGCATCAAAATTGCCTTTACGTTGCAAAACACACTCCAAAAATCGCCGCTCTATTTATTTCAGTTGGCGAGACATAGCCTCGCCTCTCCATCCTTCGCTTACGCGCTCATTAAACGCACCACTTGTGCACAAAAGTCATCCCGCTGTACACCCATCGGACTCGCTCGGTGCAAAGAGAAAATATCGGCCTCACGCGGAGGCCAAGTCGCGCGCCCGTCCGCACATGGACAGCGAGCCATTATCTTCCAGATGGACGCGCGAGCGTTTCCGTTCTCTCTCGCTCTCAGCTGTTGAGCAAATTAAGGGAGCGCAGAGAAACTCGCTCTCGCGAAATTCCACGCGGCGACAAGTCCTCCCGCGGCCTCGAAAATCATCGTCACTGCCGCCGCCGCTGCAGCTCGCAAAAAGGCAACAAAAAAAAAAGCAGGAGCCCCGATGCTCGCGTCTTCGCCTCGTGTCTTCGTCGTCGTCGAGGGAAAAAGCGCGCGAGAGATCCGCGAGTGCAAAAAGCTTCTCCCCCCCTCCCCTCCTGTGGCATATTTCTCTTTCTTACTCGTACAAGAGAGAAAGGGAGGGGGAGAGAGAGGAAAGGAGTGCTGTTACACGAAATCTCCTCGTCTCGGTCTGCGTCTCGGTGTGTGTAGGCTCGGTCTGGCATGACGGCGGCGGCGGCAGCGGCGCGACTCAGGGAGCGGCACATGCGCGGCTAATTACAATCCTCTTTGATGAGCCGCGCCGTTCGCCGCCCTGCGCTCTCCCTCTCTCTCTCTCTTACTCCTTCTCTCCTTCTCTACTTCTCCTCCTCTTCTTCTCTCTTCTGCAGATCCTTTTCTTCCTTCTAGCTGCTGCAGCCTTTCTCTCGCGCGCACTGCGCTTCACTCGTCATTTTTCCATGCTCTCTCTCTTGTGAGCGCGCGTGCGCCAGAGAGAGAGAGAAGACCTTCGGCGAAGTGCCTCGACTCACTCCGAGGGTCTCTAATGCACCTTCTGCAGCTATGATTGGCACTTGATTTTAAGACTGCAATTAGGCGTAATACGCGGTTGCATGCGGGACGGGGCGAGAGAGAGAGAGAGAGAGAGAGAGAGAGAGGAGGAGGTGGATGATCTAAGGTCTTATTTGTGACGAAATTCGAAAGCGGTTTTTGCGATTGGAGCTTGCAAAATTACGCGCCCTTGATAGACGGTCTATTAGGCAGTTTTGCTCATTTCGCTCTGCTCTCCTGCTGCAGCCGTGGAAAAAGCTGCTGCTGCCGCCGCCTCGAGTGTGCACTCGGCGAATCTTTCTGGAAATTATTACAATCTGCACTTTTCAGAGCAGTCATTAGTATAAATCTCTGACAGCGGCTCCTGCATTTCAACAATTATGCTTATGAGTATTCGCAATCAATGTTAAGCCGAGTATAAAGTACCGCAATTTATATATAACTCTTTATCTCAAAACAATATGCATTTTTATTTAATTTTAACTTTAATTATAGGTTATACAAACATCTAGAAGTAATTGTTAGTTTCTTTTTTCTCAATCAAGATAGAAAAAAAAACATAAATCTGTAATTTTTTTAGTTATTATTTTTGGATATAGACACACACACGTGCACGCACACAGTACAATTAAAACGCACACCAGTGTATATATATCCATCCTGTCAACACTGAGACAACATATACATACGAGTGAACTGACCATTTTCCTCTTCCGTTGTTCACAAAAATGTTGTATATACATTTTTGCAATATTTATTGTTTTTGATAAGTGTAGAAACAATTTTGAAAAATCGGATTCATCGAATTTAAAAAATCTATACAAAATTTAATAAAGTAATATTTGAGTCGTTGTAATTTCAATTGACCCATTAAAGTATATAAGTGAACCAGCACAAGTATAGCAATGTACTTTAATTATTGGAAATAGAACAAGGTTACAAACCGAGGCAGACGACACCAAATACAATTTTTATTTTCTTAAAACTAACGCCGATAATCGATTCTACGGGAGAAATTACGGCTGCCGATTAAACTCAGCATGAACAATGTACCAGATGTATTTTTTCAGCGATCAATAACGTTTTTAAAATTCATATAGCTGAGGTCATCGTTTTGCTCGTTGAAAGTATTGTCACGTACGCGACTTGGCTGCTGCCTTCTCACGAGCGATCAGCGACTACTCGACACCTCCTCTCCGCCGAATCGAAGAGTCCAAGCGAGATAAGCTGGACCGTCGAAGACGATCCTGCTGACTCGCTTGATGGGGACATCCGACCTCCCACATTGAGCATATTTTGGGTCTTGAAAATATTTTAAGGCAAATGGGTATAGTTTTTAATACGCTTAGCAAATACATTCCACAAAATTTTTACAAGCTAAGTGACATAGAGGTTAAATAGTGCCAATTTAAAAAAATATAGTATCGCGGTGCGTTCCCTCGGGCTTCGTACTGTGTGACTCATACTTGTCATCGCGGCACTTGATTAATTGACAGTAGATATACTTTAAATATACTTTAAATTGAAATTAGTTATATACTTAATAATTTATTATTTATATATTATAT
>UELU01139124.1:0-18753 GCA_900490025.1 Megastigmus dorsalis
CTCTCTCTCTCTCTCTCTCTCTCCTGACTGTCTACTGCTGATGCGGTCTCCGCTATCCCCCTGCAGTGTGTATATAGCTTAACGCGCGGCAGAGGGAATTTTAGAAAGTAACAGCGCGAGAGACTCTCCTCTCCGCCTCGTGCGACTGATATCCCACGCGTGTGTGTGTGTGTGAGCAGGTAGCGAGAAGAGAGCGAGAGTTTATCGCGCGAGTGAGAGTATATACCGACGATGTGTGTGCGCGCACTTTTCTCGCTGTGCGATCGCGCGTATACGCGTGTTTGTGTGTGTGTGTGTGTGTGTGTGTGTGTGTGTGTGTGGACGATTCGTTGGGCGTATCAAACCGCACGCGAGACCATCCGCACACGCTGCTTTTACTTTCTTCCGCGAGTGCCAGACGTGCGTGCGTCAGATTCGTCGATGTGTGTGCGTGTATAGGGATGCTTTGTTTCTGGGCATTGTTCGGTGGGACGACTGCACGGCTATTAGCGATTAGCCGCTTATTATTTGGTCCTTTAGTTATCCGCCGCGAATATCGTTTACTTCCTCGCGGCGAATGCCGATTGGGCTTATCGATTTCGCGGAATGAAGATATGTCCGACGTGATGTCTTCATTTTTGAACGTCATTGGAATTATTACGTAACGAGGATCGCTGGTATGCTTTATCTTCCTTTTTCGATTCGGTAATAATGTTGAACGAAAATTGGATGACGGTATTAAATTGCAGCGATCTCGAGAGGAGAATGGCGAAATTCGGAGAATAATTATGGATTTGTAATGACGATTGACGTTCGTTGTGGATAAATTTCATGATGTAGATCTGAGAGAGCTTATAAGATCACGAGGGATTTTGAGAAATATGTTACTCGAGATGAAAAGATTTAATTATAAACGAACATCTTATTAGTTTGGATAGAACTAAACTATAAAATTATAAAAACAAAAACAGGATCGTTTGATTGAATTGAATTGTAGTGACAAAATTGTGCGAAAAATTTATTATACTCGTGCTCTGTAGAAAATTGCCATAAGTAGTGCCTTGCTAAAGTTCCAGTACATATAAAAAAATAGTTATATTAATGTTTCATATAGTACCGTTACGGCGAAATTTTTTCTCAGCAATATACTTGAACGCGAAAAGAATTATAATTATTTGTGATAAAATTGACTTCTGTTAATATAGTTATTGGAAATAAGTACCACTGCGATAAATCAAATGTAATATATTTTAACAAAATAAAGATTGTTAATAAACCTTTTACACTATTTGTCGATAAATTTTTTTTAGAGCACGAGATAAAAGAAGATTACCTGAATGTAACCTTAGAATAGAAGCACGTATTTATATTTAACCGTATATTACTCATGTTATCTAGAGTAAAAGGCTGGAAATTTTTTGTATTTCTATCGGTAAATGCTGAACAGACATATTATATAACGTGACAGGTCCTTTTATTAAAAATGCATAGCTTATCTTGGATTTTCCTAATTATTATTCAGACCTATTTTACAATAACGTCCTTAGTATGCAAATGCACAAATAATAATTTGAACTTATCAAACTCGATCGTTGTAACAATTTTAAAATTGTACAAAAAAGAATAAAAGTGTTCACGATATTAGGTTTACAAAGTTTTTTAATTGTTAAGAATAAGTTTCTTCCAGTATAAGTATTCGTATATTTAGATTATAAAAGCTCAATTCGCTTCGTTATACTAAAGGTGTAGGGGTATACAATAATTATTGCATTATTTTGAATTGGTAAAAAGTTTTTCTTTGTAGTATTTTTATTAAAAATACACTATCTACTTTGTTTCACATAATTCCCTGCGTGCCGTTTTGTTTAAATGTCAATATCAGAATGAAACGTAATACTGTAAGAAAGCATGCAGAAAACAATTTATAAATCAATTTTGAAAACATCATGTATTTGGAAAACTGTGATCGTTTTACAGTCATTCGGTATCACGTGTGTTGTTTCTGTGTAGTACGACTTGAAAAAATGTTCAAACATTCATTTATTGACAGTGTCGCACAGCAGCTTAATTAAATTATTTAACACATACTAATTAATAATGAAGAAAGCTTCGTTTAATTATTTTATAGACAAAAATTACTTTGAAAAGTAATAAAATTATATAGGCACGCTAAAAAAAAATTGCTGAATAAGCATGATGCTTAAGCTACCTATAAGGCAAGAGAAGGAAAGCGAAAGGAATCGAAATTTAGAAGCATCCACTTCGCTCTATATCCCAAAGAAAATATAATACGAGACTGCGAACGATTTCCATTTCATTGCACGTGTATAGCCGCCGCCTTACTATCATCGACACAGCTGAAAAGAAAAGTAAGTATCTCACGTACGTCCACGCAGTGCCGCTGCAACCGCAGCATAAACGACACACACACACCAAAAAAACCTCCACTGCGGCAGCATCGTCAAAATAAATAGCCGTCTTCATTATCGCTCATACTCGCGTGCATAATGGTCCGAGAGAGAGAGAGAGAGAGAGAGACCGAAGCGAGTTCATATACATATATCTCGACAAGTGATATTAGCCGTGCGCGATTTTCGGTTAAACTCCAATGCACATGTGTGTCAGAACGGCTCGCGTATAAATATAAGTTGCCATTTGTATATCTTTCTCTTGTTCAAGGTTCGCTTGGCGTTTCGGTTGCCGATGAAACTAAAAGATGCGCGCGACCACACATGGATACATACATATATAAATATACCAAGTTGGCACGCGATAAACGAGGTCACTTTTCGGACAATCGTTTCCAGTTACTTCCCAAGGTTTTGAATCCGACTCAACCGCGAGCGAATAACGTCCGTAACTTGCCGACAGCGACTATGTGACTCGCACGTGAGATAAGCGACAGTTATATCGAATTATGCCAGCGGGACGAGAAACACGTTTTAGTTCGCCGAAACATATACGTTATGCGTGCGGAAATCTTCTTAGGTCGTTGATTTTTTGTTCATTTGCGTTTGCGAGGGGAGAAGAGATCGTGCGAAGGTTGAAAGTTTTCTTTGTGCAGCTTGGTGAACGTGTTCTTTTCGGGATTTCTGTATCTGAGGCGAATAAAATCCATAGTACCAGCTCCGAATTCTATCTTCAGTTTGCGTTGCGTTGTGTTATAACTCAGCAAACAAAGATATATTATGAACATAATACATTCGTAATGGAATTAAACTTAGTCTTGATTAGAAAATCGTAATTTTAAAAAAAAGTAATTAAAAAAATTTATAACTAAGTTGAAATAATGCCTTATAGATGATATACCTATATTACTGAGATTTTATTTGTAATACTGAAAAATATTATATTTTCATTTTAGAAATTATTATTTTTTAAGGCAACCAATTTAGTGCAACGCTTATTGGTAAAATTAAACCATATAAAAATTACTCTAAAAAAACAAAACTAAAATTAAATACTGTTATATCCTACATATACTTACATGGTAAATTACACTCTTGGAAATTTCCGTCAAGGATGTTGTCGGTTCCGTTGTTAAATTTCAGGATTTCAGTCTATGTCATTATTAAGGCAAGAATATAATATTTTCAATACTTTGAAGTTTAGGTAGAATAAAATAAAAGAATTAAACATCTCGAAAAGATTCGCTGACTCTTTATTGTCCATAGCCATCGGTATTTCTTGTACTATTACATAATACACTCAAGTTATTATAATATACATACATATTTTACATGATCGGTGATAGTAATTTATTATTAACAAACCAGACATTACCGGCGAGTAACAATGTAACTTTGATCATTTTTTTTTGTCATATTTTCTTTTTCTCCTATAGAATCTGCTCACTACTGATTATTTCGAGTAATATACTTTCGCTTGACTCACTTTGATCCAATAAAAGCTTTCCCTTCCTTCCCCACAATTTTCTCTCATCTCATACCAAAATGCAGTTATTTACTGTTCTTTTTTTTAATTTATTTCCAACATCAATACGACTACATTCCACACATTATCCTTATAATTCATGAATTGTATACTTTTATAAGACTTGTAGCGATTATATTGCCTAATACGAAAAAAATTGATTAATCATAACATTTTTACCTTTCCATGTCTATAATCATTATTTATTTATTTTTTCAACATTTTCGTTAAATCGAAAACACACACGTGTACGCACACCTAAGGGGATTCAAAGATTCAGTTTAAAAAGGCTAAAAGCTCCTTAAAATTGGATACATGCTTTCTTAACAGAAACAAAAAGACATCTAGGTTTCATATTTAGTTAAGGACAGTCTTTAACAAGTTTTTACTAATTTGCAATGAAGTTTTTGTTTATAATGATTATCATTGTGTACCATGAATGAAATGCTGCTTTACTTAAAATTTAAATCGCTTAAGCCTTTTTCAATGCTTTCGACGATTTGTTTTTATGAGTTATAATTCAAAACGTCTATAGAAGGCAGGTAAAACGAATGTTGAGCATTTAGAAATAACAGCGAGGTGAAATAGTCCTTTTCGTACCATGAGTGTAAAAGATTACACCCACGTGTAAACACAAGAGTGTAAAGTTTTATGCCCGAGGTGCGAACATTATTTTTCTATGTGGAGGGCGTAAAATTGCATTTTTCAAAATTGGTACAAGGCGTAAAATGCGACTTTACGTCCACTGCATCGAAAATGTATATTATTTGCAATCGCATACACACGTTCAAAAAAATTCTTACTGAAATCAATTAAATTATTAATTATTTGACAAAATTTTGTACAGTAACTTATGTTAGATTCAGCTAACTTTTAATGTGATAATTTTTATTTATTATTTTTAAGAATTTTTTATTTAGCATATTAAATGGCTTTTCGGTATATCTTTTTCAATTCTAATATAGTTCGATTAGCTTAAACAATGAAGAATGAAACATTCCATATATAATATAATTTAACTCTTGAACATCACACTAAAATTTATTGTTTAAAGAACTTAAAATCTATTATCGATTTTTAAACCGAGTTCAACATTGACGAATTACAAAAAAATACAAATTTTTATCAAATAAAATTTTACAATATTTGTACAATGCAGAAAAATATTTTAAATTGTAACATCCCATTATAAAGACATGATGTAATTAAATCAACAAATATAAAAAATAGACTAGAGTATAATATTAAAAAAGAATATTATTATAAGGATACACCATTGATGTGTGATGTTTAAGAATCAGTATGCTTATAGTATATGACTTTCATTGGTTTATTTACTTTCATTATTGTCGATATAGTAATTGATAAACTTTTTTAAATACATAACTTTCATATTTGCCACCATCAGCATCATTAACACTATTACACTTTTCTTTTATTTTAAAAATTTACAAGCTGTGACATCTAAACTGTATATATAAGGTATAACATATAATATATACGCATATCGGTAAATATATGTATATACAGTACATAAATTGATTAAACAATTATAAATTATCGCAATTTCGCTCGATCACAATCTGACGATACAATTATTAATTCATTAAATTAAACGTTCTCGATGAACAAAATTATTTATTATTCTTTAACAAACTTAAATATACTATTATAAATAACAATGCAATATTTCTTAACTACTTAATCGCTCTATTTCACTCAAAGGTCTATTTTATCTAAATCTTTTTTTTAAATATGTATACAGTATTGCCATTGATGAAACGTAAACATTCCTGATATTTTCTATATGATGAATAAAAAATTTCGACTACTTGACTACTTATTGCAACAAAAAATCTCAACGTTCTATATAATCCCGATAGAAGTTCTATTCTAAGAAGCTCTGCTTATGCTTGATCAACCAATAAAGTCGTAGTATTAACATCTCCTTATTCTTTTCTCAATGTTGTTCTTCTCTCGCAAGAAGAGTACACATTCCTTTAGTCACAAATCTGACTTCAACTCCAGAAGATGATTTTCTACTCCAAAAATAGTATCAGCGTTCAGGAGCTGGTGACAACGGTCCAAGGACATAGTTTCCAAGATATCCGGTTATGTTCTACAATTTATATACCACAACAGTATATAGTTAAATATACATACATTTAATGTATGTACCTGGGAGAAAAAAAAAACATTCAAAATTGAGTATTATTTCGGAAACATTGATCAAACTTGTGATTGTTTGATTCTACTATAATCCGAAAAAGCGCTCAATTTGTAAGTTTTTCCGTAACGGAAGTATAATTGAGTATCTTGACAACTAGATGCATTCGCACTAACCCCGGAACGCAGATTCCACTTTTTGATCAATTTTAATGACTCGGAAGGTACGCCAACCTACTTGTCAATATATTTACAAAGCATATAATAGTAGCACACATCGTCGAATGTTTATAAGATACCAAAGCGAATACGTTAACGGCAAAAGAAAACTTGATGTTTCGCATTATTTCGCACTGGTGTGTACAACATCCGCGTTTGCGCAAATTCGCATAATTCGATATTACAGGGGAAACTGCAGCAGTACTGGATTGGTTACGCGACAGAGAAAAATACGCTCCGTCTGTACGTTAATTATTGTGAAATTCAGCTACCGTTTCGAAAAATACATCTGCACAGGCCTATTGAACAAAGAGAACAAAACAAAAAAGGAGAACGCACGCGCGTGCGGCTACCTGATAATGAGCGCGCAGCCCGCTACTCGTCTAATTAATTATTATTAACGGTGAAAATTAACGTCAACTCGAGTTTTTCCCATCCCCTCGTCAGTTTGTTATTTGCCGCTGAGAAAATGAAAAACTCAAATATCCTAGCTGACGCGCATGTATATATATACTTAAAGTTTCACAGCGCCCGATAATTGTTTTATTCATCTTTTTTTTTTATTCATTTATTGTCGTAAATTATTATTGAAGTACATATTATAAGTAGTGTTATATATATATATATTTATATATAATATACTTGGCTTTATATAAATATCTCAGAATTATTGTTCGAACAGCATTAGAACTTAGTCTAGACGTTATCTTTAATATAATTGTTTTTGTTTTATCTTTTAATATATCTTATTAAATGAATTTTTTTCAGAAAAATCACTTGCATCAAGACACTTTTCAAGATTTCCTGTAAAGTACGAATCTAACAAATATACATTTTAATCCGTGTTCCGTAAATAATTGTTAGGAAAAAAAGGATCATGATTAATATTAAATCTGTTTTTAATGTTATCCATCGGGTTTTTTTATTTTAAGAAAAAAATGTTTTGAAAACTTTCAACTTTTATTGAAGATCATTAATAACGCAGTAACATAATACGAATCGCTAGTTGAATGAAAGCAATTTCTGTAATTTAATTAATTGAAAAATGACTCTTACGATAAGTGATTTCTCAATGTAACATTTTAAAGTACAAGCTTTCAAACGTATATCCTTCTCACAATCTGTATCACGCATCGCGATTTAAGACTTATTAGGCCAGTCACTACTTCAATGCAAGGATGAGTGCACACTCGTGTACCATTCATTTAAGGGATCCAACGAGGAATCGGCTCGCTTTCTTTAGCTCCATTTTTTTTTCCCGTTTTTTATGCTCAATTATCGGAGTCAAACACGGCTTTAAAAATCAGTTTAGGTCGAAACGAACGTCAAGAAAATAAATCATTATTAAGCATTATTTGCTTACTGTTTATAATAGTATTCGATTGAATCGAAAAAATAAATTTGTTTTTTTTTTGCAATAAAAAATTGTTAGTTAATTTTCTTTTTTAATCGCGAGCAAGTTCCACGTTCTTAGTCGAAAGAAATTGATCCCCAAAATATGCACAACTAAATATAATAATACATGATGACTACAGGATTACAAGTAAAAACGTAATAAAGGCGGCGTAAAACGTTCAATTATCGAGGAACTTTGTCAATAAACATCTGCATAAAAGTCAACGGGAAATTAAGTTATTTCGCAAAGTAAACGTGACTATGCGTTAATACCTTTCTAGAACACATATACAATATACATTTGCCTCTCTTTGAACTATAATATCGTTCGTATTTACAATAAATATATATGTATATATATATCTAAAGCTAAGAAGGACAGTGTAGTAATAGTCAACTGTTGATGCGCGAAAAGTATTATTGTCGATTTCGCAAAAGAGTCCAATTCACACGCAACGCGTATAACACCACGCAAATCAGACAAAATATCAAAAGACTTCCTTTACGTAATAAAAAACATATCCTCCTCCTAAAATACTTTCGGATTCCTCTTTTGAGTATTTTTTTCTTTTTTTTTTCGATTAAAATGCACAAATGTAAAGGAAATACAAGAGTTATATAAAAGACTTTCTATCGTCGTGAAGCGCGTGTTCCTATATATGTTTTATTACTCCGCCGTCTTCCCCCCCCCCTTCCCACGCAACGCGAAATAAAGTGATCATACACATTAAAAGTCTATACCTAACAAAGGAATTTGTTTGTGTCTGTGGGCGAGATTCGAGCAGCGACTTTATATCGAATATC
Organism: Megastigmus dorsalis; assembly: GCA_900490025.1. Lineage (NCBI taxonomy): Eukaryota > Metazoa > Arthropoda > Insecta > Hymenoptera > Megastigmidae > Megastigmus > Megastigmus dorsalis. The sequence continues at coordinate 8,497 of UELU01139124.1, forward strand.
GCCAAATCACGAGAGGCGCATTTTAAATAGGTATTGCCGGCATTGACACTGATTACAGCACAACACAATATACATATATATGTATATATATATGTCTGCGGCCAGCCTAAAAGCCAAGCCTCGCCTTTCTTCAACTATTCCATAAATACAATATAATTATGTCACCCATAATATATATATATATATACCTTTTTTGTTATATTCACTCATAATCCATAAATTATTTACTCTCTTTATATGTATATATCAATAATTCAGTAATAAATATTCAATCGTCGCTCACATTGTTTTTTCTTCTTTAAAAAGGTCTCGCGTAAATTGACTAATTTCGTAAGTATTACATATTATTTTTTTTCATCTCTCTCCTCCACTCGCAATCGCCGTGCTTTACTTTTTTTGTTCGAACAACGGAAACTACGCAGGATTGCTCGAAATTTTGTTTTTTTTTGGTAATCTTCGCTACACTTTAAGTATACTTTCGCCTTTGTTTATACTTTCATGAACCTTACTTTCTTCGCTCATATTTATCTACTTCGCGCAAATACATCGTCGCTTCTATGAATTATGAAGTGCCATCGCGTGATTATACTTTCATTGAGATACTTTCATACGTTTTTGTATGCAGCCTCTTCTTCTTCTTTCACTATGTATCCTACTTTTAAACATTTCACATTTGTCACTTAGTTTAAATTCTCTCAAGACTCAATAAATCCCTCTCAAGAAAACGCTTGGCAAAAATGCGCTTAAAAAAAATCTACAAAAAATGCGCTAAAGCATTTTTCTCTAAAGTACTTTCATTTATAGTTCATGTATGTTTATGCCCTATTTATACTTTCGCTTTTGATTTTGTCTCCCCTCAAACACGATAGCCTACATATGCGTACGCTCGCAGCGTGAGGACATTTTCATTCAAGTTTCTCGAAAGGGATCCCTTATTGTTTTTAACATCAAAACCGCTGTATCAGAGTGTGCGTGTGTGCATAAATGTTCATATGCAATATACATTGTATAATCGTACTTTGTGTTAGTACCGTGAAACTTTAAATGACGTTTGTATGATCCACTACAATCTCGTAAGGTACCTGTGAACGTATGCATTTTTACGACTCCGAACGTTAAGTGTTTGATTTATTTTCTTCTTTTTCATTTTCTTATATACCACACTATATCTTTTTTTCCCCTTGCCCTGAAACGTCTTTTTATTGCTACTTTTTTTTATAGTTTTCAATTGATTTTCTATTCCGCGAGAAGGAATACCTAAAAGTTGCAGCTAACGGAGCTGCTCTCGGTCCACAACCGTAGACCCAATCGATCCAACCCGTCCTTCATTCATTCATTTTTATTGTCTTTCAATATCGAATCTTCACAGGCTCTTTTTATATCAGTTAGTTTCTTTTTCATTAATTTTTACTGCAAAACGAATCTAAATATCTTTAAAGGTGCTGACTTTTCATAGGTGCAATTATTGTCAACCCGAGGAAGGCTAAATATTGTCCTTCTGGAAGGTCAAAGTGCTTTTTAATATTCTTTTTCTTTTGCTCTTGTGTTCGTTCGGATTTCACGCATTTTAGATTCCGAACACTAGGTATTTTTAATTTTATGCATTTTATTATCAATATTTTGTTTCATTTATTTTAAGTTTGAACTTTTGCTATTAAATTCCATTTGCAACTTAAACAAGTTATTGTCTTCATATCTTCATATTTTTTTATCGCATTTGTGCAATTTTTAAAAAGTGCAATTTGTATAATATATTTTAACTTATATAATTGTTTTTTATTTTTTTTTATAAAATATAAGCTTATCGTTTTGATCGAGTTCTTCTTTGAACACTTCATAATAATATTGTCATGTTAATTGAAAGTATGTAAAAACCATCTGGTTAAAATAACGATTATAAAGACCTATTAATCAGTCCCTAAACTCTATCGACTTTCGTTTAAGAGATCTGACTTGGATTTTCATTTTAGACCTTACATTTTATACTTTCAATAGTTTGTTACTTTCAATCTTAATAATATTTTATACTTTCATTTCGTAAAGACACCAATAGCGCATGGCTGTTTTTCAAAATGGCCTCAAATATACTTACAAAAAATATTCAACTTGTCGAATTTTTCAAGTACACATGCGCTTTAGAGCAATTCCAGTTACGTAATAGCAAAATTTCGTTACTCTGCACTTACACAAAGGCATGACTGATTTTTTTTCGTTTAACAGCCCTGCTATCTGCCCTCTTAGGTATTAGGCAAATATTCTGATTACCTACCTCGCATCATTACATATATGTGTTTAATTTCATCGTCGATGTTTCTGGAATAATTTTAATATGTTAACACCTACTTTCTGAACAGATTTATTCGGATGAAAAATGTTCTTAGCAATCTGGACTAAGTTGAAACATCAATGAGACTTTTTTGAGTCGATTTTGAAATTGACATATTCGTCAGAGGAAGATTGAATTGCTATTTTTGTCTACTTTCAAGCACCAGTCGATATGTTAAAACCTTTAGCATCTAACCAGTTTTTACTGATCCATTAAGAAACTATTAATACAGTAAAATAAATCTTTGTGTTATCAAATTATTCTCCATTGAGAAAGAAAAAAATTTTAAATTTATTTAATTTAATTTTCAATGTAATCAAATTTATTAAAAGTTAATACGATATTATGAGATAATTGATGTAAATTCTGACGTAATGTAGTTTAAAATTCTAAATTCAATTACGTGGTACCTCAACTTCAATTAAATAAATTTTAAATTTGTAATAATGAATGTTAATTCCACGTGTACGTGCAATTTTACTCCTTTTTGGGCAGTTGATGATACAAAATGTCATAGTACGAGTTGTTTCCTTTCAAAAGTTAAAGCACCGGTGCTGCAATATATCTTTTATTCTTTTCACAGCAGCATAATAATTATTGCCATTTCTTTTCCATTGCTGCATTTTAATACCACTACATAAAATCCAACCATTTCATCATTTAATCAGCTCTGTTTGCTTTCATCAAGTTCAGCTCTTTTCGTTCACTTAGAGATGGAAAAAACTCATACCGACATTTTGTTTTTCACTTTTAGCAATGCATCCCATCTCATGAATTCCAATCCCATAGACAATCAAATCGACCAATTTCAAATCTGAGTAAATTAATTTCCACAAATCATCGATACTTAAAGAAAATCAATAAACAACGAACTTAAGCCTTGGTCCAGATTACCAATTTGAAGGAGGGTCGCTTCACTGCCACTTCTGATGATCCTGCATGACATCGTGGGTGTAATCGTCCCTCGCTGGGGGCTGAACGTAGCTCGCGTTCAAGTCGCCGCTAGCGAATGGATTCGTCGAGACGAAGGGATTGCTGCTGCTCTCGGTAGCCCCGTAGCTCACGGCTTGGCCCCTGTCAATCGGCTCCTGCTGCTGCTGATACTCGTTCATCGGTGGCTGATACTGCTGCGGTTGCTGGTACGCCGGTTGCTGATAAGGCGGCTGCTGTTGATAGGGAGGCTGCTGGTACGTTGCTTGCGGCTGTTGATCGACGTTCCAATTAGCGTTCGGCTGCTGCTCGCCGTTCCAGCCCATGGGCTGATCACCAAGCGATGGTTGTCTCTGCAACAGTTTTTCACGTGAGCAATATTACCCATAATGACTCGTGGTCATAATATACAATGGGAGAGGAGACGGATTTGTTTGCGAAGGTGATTATATTGAGATTATAGAAAAAAGTATAAAGAATTCACAATTTACTTTAAGCAATTCTAAGCCGTGAGAGAATATTTAAAATCTCAATGCTACCAACCAGTTGGATCTAGTCTTCTAATGTCCTCGTGAAAATTTTAAAATTTAGACTTACGATAAACTGCGTTTGTGCAATGGAAGGTGGCGGTGGAACCGGTGGTTTCGTCTGTGCCAGATCATCCAAAGGATTCCAGCTAGCTTTTTCTTCGGTCATTGGATCAGCCCAAGGCTGAAGCTCACCGGAGCAGAACACCGCGTAGAAGGTGACACCGACGAAGTGCACACACGCAGCCATGATGAAGACAAAGCGCCAACTGTGGGGATCCTTGTTCCTGGTGATGTTGTCGACGAAGATGGGCACGAGAAGGCCGGCAATGGTGCCGATCCCATTGGACATGCCCATCAGTATACTGGCGTACCGTGGAGCTATGTCCAAGTGATTGACGTTGAAGCCAGAGATGGCGAAGCCACTGCAGGCAACGCCGATGGTCAAGGCGATCGTAGCAGCTGCGCCGTTTCTGCTGCTCGTGCAGTTGGCCACGACCAGGAAGAACAAGGCCTCCATACCGAAGCCACCGCAGTTGAAGAGCTTGCGCACGTTGGTGGTGGTCATCCTGCCGCTTTTACGCAGGTGATCCGCCAGCAGACCACCGCAAGGTACTATGCAGGTCATCAGTAGATGAGGTAGCGAGCCGAGCACACCCGTCTCGACGACGGGCATGTCGAAAGCTTCGTGCATGAATCGAGCTTGGAAGAGCACCAGCAGATAAAAGTTCCAGGATCGACAGAAATTGGCGACGATGATGGCGTGGACCGGCATGGAAGTGAAGAATTTCCGCCAGGGTGTCGTCGCCAACGTTGGCATGGGCTGATTGACTTGACCCTGGCCCAGAGAGTCCTCGATATAACGCAGCTCCCGAGCAGAAATACATGGATGTTTTGAAGGTTTCTCGAACGACAGCCACAGCCAGAAACAGTACCAGATGAGACCGAAGATGCCGTAGAAGTAGAACGAAGCTGTCCACCCAAGCCAGCTGCTCAGTATACCAGAGAGCGGCATTCCTATTACAACAGCGGCGTATGAGCCACAAAACGCGAGGGTTGCCAATCGCGATCTTTCAAGAGGTGGCGCCCAAAATTTCCATATACCATGGCACGCCGGATACGTGACACCCTGAAAAATACATATTAAAAGAGAGTTACGAATAATAATATACGACTGTAGGCATATTCAGTTTATAGATTATATCAGCACTGAAAAGACCAAATTGTAATAGATATCACTATATTTATGAATAAAATGATTTTGAACAAAATGAAAAGATGTATAATAGTATTAAAAGATATAACGTACCTCGACTAACCCCTTACATACTTGGACGAAGATGTAAAGAACGGGACTGAGACTGATGGCTCCGGGCACAAGAAGATTAAGAAAGGACGAGACGACGATTGCCGAGCCAAATATCCGATTCGCTGGATAGAGAGAAGCGAGAAAGCCTCCAGGCACCTGTGTTACGAGGTAACCCCAGAAGAAGGACGAATCGACGGCACTCTGCGTCGCTATCGTCCAGTTAAATACGTTATTCGAGTCATTGCTCATTTTCAGCTTAGCCATACCCATATTACATCTCATGCCGAAGGAGATAATGAAACCTTGGAGAAGAAAGTAACAAGAATTAGGCGCATTTCAGATTTTAGTTGCAGTCCACATTGAGACAACGACATCGTACGATACTATAATATCGTACGTACAAGTTTATGCATAAAAAATGTTTTAAAATAATTTAGAATCTGAACTTAAACATCCTCAACATAATTTAATTTTACTAGGTGCTATACATAATCGTAAAATTTTACGATTTGAATCACATAAGTGACAGTATAAATCTCATCAGTTACGACATCGTTCTCTTATTGCAAAGGTACATGCATTATTTAATTAATACTTTCAATAGAAATGAACTTAATTTAAAGAAAATTAAATGAATTTGGTAATATGTTTGGATTGGTCATAATCGATAATATTGCTAATAATCTAGTCTTATATTATTACTATATAAGTGATAGATAAAGTAGTGGATAATTCCTTTTTGTTATTTTGTATAAAGAAAAATGGTAAGAAACATACACTGAATTTAGGTTGAATGCAGCATTCAACATTATTTGTTTTGGGCTATTTCCGGAATTTGTCTTTCTAATTCCGTGTAATAAATCACAAAGTAATTTAGTAGTAGTTCTATTTAGCAAATAACCCAGTGTACTACTTCACAGAGAAGTATGATTCATTCGCATTTTGCTCGTCGAAACACAAATAGAACTCTACAAACTATGAATGTAAATCTTCAAATAGAGCACCAATATTTATAAATATAAATTTTTTTACAATTCGCAGTTTTTTGAGTAGTATAGAAACCAAAATTATGCTTACCCATCATTGCTAGCAACGCAATAGTGTACCTCTTGGATAAACAGGGACATTCAGGCCTGCAGTATGTATCGATGTGACGTAAGGGCGGTCTTTCTGGTTCCGGTAACGAGTCGAGTGATCCATGTTTGCTGAATCTCCCTCTCTCGTCTTCGAAGCCCTTGTTTTCTTTAATATGCTCGCTTGGCATCTCAAACTCTTCGTATCCGCCATTTCCACCTCCGCCGCCGCCGCCGCCTCTTTTTATACTAGATATTTAAAAAGATATTATTATAACCAAACAGATATTATTTTACGTTATTGAATATCTTTTCTGTTTTGAAAATTCAAACTTCAAAGGAAAAAAATAATAAAATTATCATGCTTTAATCCCCTTTTTTTTATTCATTATGCAGTTTAAATATTTATGGCGCAGCGGGAATACTGTGAAAAGAAAAGCTTTAGTAGATTATTCACAATATTTGTAAATTCATCCACATGTATTGATTAACGGTACAGAGTCGGATAAGATATCTCACGTATTATACACTTTGTGTGCAAAATGTATTTCCATAAATAACAATTGGATACGAAACAACAAATAAGTTTTTCTTGTATTGATTTATCAGTGTAATTATATGCTTTAAAAGCATTTTTATGTTTCTTTTAATCAAAAGAGCTTACGTAAAAATGTATAGAGTTGAAGATTTGTTTATCACTTAATATGAGCATTTGTACCCGAATCTACAAGATTAAATCAAATACTAGAATTGCGACAATGCTATTACTAACATACCACAAACTTTACGGCGCACTTAACTATCTTAACATAATGAATTTAAATTGTCGAGCTACATTTCGAGAAAATTCATGAGAAATCTTTACAGCCCAATGTGAGCATATTTGTTTAAAGGTGTTTTTCAATTAACTTATTGATTTGAACATTATATTCATATTCTTTTTGTTTACTTTAAAATTTACTGTGAATGTAAAATACTATAATTAATAGTAACTAGACTGTAGTTTAAAGTGAGCTTTCAGAACACGAATTTAACTTAGATCACAAATCCGCTAACAAGACACTAGCAGCACATTTTTTAAACTATATTATTGTACAAAGTTGCTGATCGCAATCAGAGAAAAAATAAAATTTGATCAGAATTTAATCCTAACATTGAACAAATCAATAACGCCATATCATTCATAGATCTATATTCATTTCCCGTTCTAACGTACGCCAACTCGTTTCCATTTCCACAGTTTTCTCTTCAACTCTGAAAGAAATTTGACTTTTCATTTTTCTAGATTGGTAATTATAGTAATAGTACAAACTCGATGTACTTTCAATATCTTAAAATAATTATAAATAAGGATAATGAATGTCAATGACCTATTTTTAATGTAGTGGTAGTTAACATGCAATAGTTAGTGCTGCAAAATCTTAAGTTGTATGGGTCAATGATGGTTGTGTATTTTATTTCCTCCAACAAAAAATAATCTGAATTTGCTCAGACAAGTGCTAGATCTTTGAAGGAATGAGATTAGCGGAGAATCGACTTACCCGGAAAGTTTTTGAGATGCCTTGGACTTGAGGGACTCGAAGGCCGCGAGACCCGCTGTCGCGAATCCGGACATTTTCCAATTATTGGGGTTGCTCCTGCTCTCGTAATGATTGCGTTGTTGTTACGCAGCCCCTGAAATGAAAGGAATTTCTCATTTACCTGAACGTACAGTATAAAATACGAATGCCTACTACGTATTAATTCGACAAGAAGAGAAGTTATGCAACAAGGATTAGGATACTGCTTTATTTGATTTTGATTTATACACTGAATTATTTACATTTAATTTTTGCCATAACACGTTAGAGGAAAATCCGTTCTGACTCGAATAATTTGAATGAATACAGAGAACAGTATAACAGATAACAATATAATAATTTTTAGCTAACTTTAAAAAACAATTAAGATGCGAGGTAGAAAAGATGAGAAAACGACAGACTGAACAAAAGCCTTGGAAGAAGAACCAGAATCAAACGACGATTAAAAGTAAATATCCATTATCAACAAGAAGGAAGTGAAAACTATACAGAAACAATGTATTAACGAACTATCTGTACCCATCTTAACAATCGTCGATTCTAAAGCTAATTAAAAGAAAAAGAAAAAAAAAAGAAGAAGAAATCGGTAAGCCGTGAATCACGAAAACACTTGTGCCAAAGCTCAAGATCTCAATCCCTCCAAATGAAATCAATGAAGGGGACATTATCCCGTGAGAAATAAATACCGCAATCGCCGGTCGACCCCTAGACAAAATCAGCTTTAAACGTCGCACCCCTCTAAAAAAAAAAACCCTCCCCCGCATTGACACCTATACGGAACAGAATAAGAAAAGACGACTATCGGGGTACAGATCAAGTTTCCCCACTTCGTCACCTAATGGTGCCGATAAGACGCGAGCACTGCGCGACTTTCCAATATCTCACTCTTGCTCTCTCTCTCTCTCCCTCTCTCTCTCATAGAGGGTGATAAAAGCCAGCCGAGCGGGTTATCCCTTAGTCACCGAATCTCGGCGAAGGGTGAGATAGAGAGAGATAGAGAGAGAGAGAGAGAGAGAGGGACGCAGTGGATTTCACAGACTGTTTATTTGGTGGCAAGAGCCTCGTCGAAGAGGAACCTCTCCAGGCCTTAATCCCCAAGCTCGCGTCCCGAGGGATAGAACCTACGTCTTGGAAGCTTCTAAAAAGAGCCCACGAACCCCCTTCGGCTTCTCTCTCTCCCTCTCTTCATATACGCACACACATCGTGTGAATGCGTGCATACGTGTGTGCGTGCGTGTGTGTGTGTGTGTGTGTGTGTACATAGGCGGCGCGAGAGAGTGAGAGAGAGAGAGAGAAGCAGTCCAGGAGCAGTCCGCAGAGCTTTGCCGAGGCTCCCTCGTACACTCTTTCTTCGCGGCTTTTCTCGTTGCCACCCTCTTTATAATAGTGACGCTGCTGCTCTCTCTCCTTCTGAAGATGTCACTGCAGGCCTTTTTTCATCTCTCTCTCTCTCCTCTTTGTCTCGCGCAGCTCCTTATACACGCGGTCGTTACAGAGTGCTTATGTGCAGCTTGTTGGGGCTGACTCGCTGCGTGCAGAGGATCGATGGTGCTGATGATGCGTCGATTATTAGATTGGATTGCGGCTTTGAATCTGCAGTGATGAATTTATCGAGCTCGAGAGGATCGTTAACGGTTATTGCGCGTTATACGGACAAACTGCATTATACGAATAAATTTGTTTCGAAGCGCCAATCGAATCAGAGTCCGTATTAAATGTAGTATGAGAAAATACACGATACTGATGTATCGTGTAAAAAGTATACAGTTTATCGTCATCGGATAAAAGAGACAAATTCCCATTTTGCCTACCGAACTGCGTGTGCATCGATCAAATAATTTGTAATACTGCTGAAAATACGTCAATACTACGTCCATCGGTCTTTTGAAACAGCAACGATTCCTCGCAGGATAATTTCTTCAACTGACCTTCCATTGCACGCATTTCCCTTTTTCTGTGTATATAACGGGTGCTTTTTTGTTAAGATCTTCAATAGAAAACCATTAATGTTGATTGGACAAAGAATTTGTGGTGTTACGATTTTCAGCAGAATGCTGTTAATGGACCAAAAACTACGGTATAAAATACGCAGCCAAAATGTTTCATATTACTCTTATTTTTAATGAATTACGCCGAAATTATTTCATAAAACCTAACCCAACCCAACCCGAGGCACTATACATTTCACGTTCCATATCGGCTAAACAAATGTATACGTCAAAAGCTTCACGAAATGTTAATACTCGGGTCTATGGCGTCAGAGCCATGCAAGGATCGAAAAATTCGTTAAGATTCACGCGAAAGCTTCAATAAAAGAGGACAAGAACGCGGAGGCGGCTAGAGAAGTCGCGTCTGAAATATTGGGCGCGCGGGGGCGCCAAAAAATCTCTCCACGAAATTCCAATGTCGCGGCGAGAGCATACAAATATATATATGTATATATACTTAAGTAGACGAGTCCAAAGTATAATACGTTGGGACACACTACTTCTGCCAACCCCCCCCCCCCCCC
>UELU01139124.1:18773-74797 GCA_900490025.1 Megastigmus dorsalis
CCACACACACACATACACACTTAATGAAAGAACGAAAGGCAAAAAGGGAAAGGGAGATATACGTAAAAGGCACAATGCCATGTGCACTTAAATACGACACGCCTGCCCCATTTGAACAAAAAGGTATGTGTATATATGTGCAGTCGATCGGATATTAAAAGCTCGTGTGTGCAGCAGGCGAATGGTCACGTGAACAGCGGAACAGACAATGGGGCAAACGACTAGGACCGACGACGACGACGACTACTGCGAGACAAACACACACACACGAATATAGGCACACGTGTTGACGGACAAATGGAAAATCGAGTGTCAGGAGAAGTGACGGAGAGCCATTGCTGGCCTCGATTAATGGCCAGCAGCAGGCAGTATACGCGTCCTGTCACTGCACGCGTATTACGGCCTTTTCCTGCGCGCCCGCTAATAGCCGCGCTAAGGGAGAACCGTAAAACGGCCGTAGCCGACGATGTGAACAAAAAAAAAAAAAAAAAAAAACAGAGGAAAATAAAGAAACACGTTTATTGCTAAACATAAAGAGCGTATGACACGAGTCAGCCTATCCTGTCCTCCCTCCCTCTCTTTCGGTGTGTCGATCGATTTTTACGCCGACGATTAATTTTACACCTCTGTACTAGATTTATGCTTTGTAGGATGTAGAAGGTACATTTTTTTTATGGAAAAAGATGGAGATGGGGGACTGGCGAAAATGTTATTAGGCTTGAGTATGGTTGATGAAAGCAGCGTAGCTTGTTTGTGGAACGGAGAGAGAGAGTAATGTAATGAAGGTAGTTCGCTATTTTCGCTGCTTTCGGTTAGTTGGAGTGGCGCGGACAAATTGTGAATATTAAATCTCTGAAATTGAGATTTCCTGGTACTGGCGGGTTTTCGGTTATGTGATGTTTGGTGTATTTCATCGACAATTAGGGGTTAAGCTCAATCGAGTCAATCGTTTCATTAATTAGTTGGTGGGCCTTAGTTCGTTTTGAACGATGATTAATCGTAGCTAGATTCTTATTTTTAAGTACACGGAATAAACAGATATGAAATTTAACTATCTCGTTCAATTCGATCTGTGTAAGAAATAGTTATTTTTTTGTAATAAAGTTCAAAACTACTAGATGGTAAATTAAAAATATTCTGCTACACTTTACAGTTAATTTTGTAAAGGTGATGTTATTCCATTTTTTAAACTAATACTCTATTATACTATAAACGATCGACTAAACTTCAAAGATTGTAGCTTTATTTGAAAAATAGGTCTCATAGTGACAAATACGTAATTCTGATTAAAATTTCTGTAATAATTCATATATGAGAGGCTCAATTGCTCGTTTCATCCGATTCGAGCACAAGTTCATTTTAATCGTCGAGATTTTAATGTCTATTTTTAACAGCTTTTGAATCCGTTTCCCAGTATTGATCCCAACTCTAGTTCGATAAAACCTTCACGTCCATTTTTCGTCTTGTGACTTTGCAATCTTTTGTCAAAAGCTTCGTAATTTCATTTTTCGCTCGTTTTTCTCGACTTTTCTCTTTAGTAGTACTAAATTTCGCTGCTCGAATATCTGTCACAGATATTTTCCAGGCTTATTTGCTGACTCACTTTTTACCGAAACTACAGGTGAAATAATTCTAACATTATGAAACTTTGACAATTTTCAAAAGCTGATGGAATAAAAATTGTTATTGAAATCAGTTAGAGTTTCTTTTACAATTTTAAGTGAAAATTTGGCATAAGGGTAGAAAGAGAGTCTAAAAATTTCCGTAATGGCGCTAACCGTTGTCCAAATTCTCTTGCGAGTTCTTTTACCGTAAAAATGTCACAATTATCAAAATGGGTCCAAAAGCTGTATTAATTTTCGTGATGCAATTTTACAGAAGACATATTTTTCTCAAGAACATTGATCTACCGTGATTTCGTTATGTTTCATCAATTCCTTGCGTAACACCAAAAATCTCGGTAAATAATTTGTTTTTTAAAATCAACAAACCCAAAAAAAGCACTATCCGAACGACGAATATCAATCATAAAAACGCACACTTAAAATTATCACCCAACTAATTCTCATTGGAAACCAGCACATTACACACAGTGGCACACATAAAGGACAAAAGTCACGTGCTCAAACGATAGAGAACGTGAGATGGAAGAACCATGTCCACAGATAGATCGTTAGACCTTCAAAGTCACTTTCCACCGAACCACCTGCACTCAACAATCATCGCACTCGTTGTTCCCCAAACTTCAAGATCTTCCCGAATCACAGTACCAGCAAGTACCACTCGTGGACCACAGATAGAAAGCAGCTCCAAAGCCAACAAAAAAAAACAAAAAAAAAAAACAAAAAAAAGGACAAGCAGCAGCAAATGACAAAGGATCAAGGATCAACGAGGAAGAAAAAAAAGAAGATCGGTTGGAGTGCGGGGAGTATCACTCACCAATAATCAAGTCCAGATCGTGATACGTGCGCAGCGGGTTTCGGCAAAACGCGCGGGGCCTCTACGCGCGGCTCGCAGGCTCTATCCCTCTTCTCGGGGGGCTGACAGAGAGGAGCTGCTGCTGCCGCTGCGCGTCGCGACGTCCGCGGCGTCGGCGTCGGCGTCGTTGGCGGCTACGGCGGCGGCGGCGGCGGCGGCGGCGTCGGCGGTGGCGGCGTGGGCTAGTGTGTAGAGGGAGCGAGAGAGAAAAGCGATAGAGGGTGGAATCTTGGGGGGCGACGCGCCCGCGTAGTCGACGATTGGCGCGAAACGTCGCGGCGCATCGATATCGGGGGGCCAATAGTGGCCGAGCCCGGCTAAGCGTAGGATCGACCCCGGGCGGAGCTTCCCGCCATCGGGTACGAGGCGCGAGGGCCCGCGGTACCGTCGGCTTTGCTTTGCCGGACGCGCGGGGATTCTCCATCGTTACCAGCCTCTCTGCCAACTTCGTTCCACAACCCACCGAGACAGAGAGAGAGAGAGAGAGAGAGAGTTCTTTTGGTCCCATTTTGCGGCGGATGGCTCTTGCGGGAGGGAAAGTTATATGACAAGTTTTCCTTGGGCTTGATTGCTTTTAGCTTGTCGCTTCGACTTTGGGACTCTTCCCTTGCGGGTTTCCCAGTATCAAGTTGGAAGATTTGCTTTTTTTTTGGCCGTTATTCGTTTTTCCAATGTCCCGGGGAAGTTTTATTATTTCGTTGCACAGTTATAGGCAGACACATTCGACTGGATTGCAGATGAACGTTGATGATAAGTAAATTACTGAAATGATTTATCGAGATCAATATTGATTCATGTAGAGGAATAGATAACGATCTAAGGGATGAAAAAATACAACGATTAACTTTTTATTATTTAATTGTTAACATAGCTTTCGCATAATACAAAAAAAATTAATTTTCCTTTACGATGTTTCAAATCAATAGAATCAAAATTGAAAAAGTTAGAATGGCGCAGGAGGAACAGTTTTTGTTGTTATTTCATTGTAAATATTTGCATACCTCATGGCTTACCAGATTTTTCAAATTACTTTATACTCTAAACCGTTTAAATGTATAGAAAAAATTTACATGATTTCGATACTACTGGTGTCGATTATCTATTATTTCTTTTTCTTCTTCTATCAGAATTTTTACAGGAAATAAAACATTGCCGTTATTTACTGGCCTCTTACAAGAACTAATATAAGGGGTACAAATATTATACCTTTCTAATGAGGATTTCTAATTTCTATGGAAAAAAACTACACATTATATCGTACTGTTTCCTTTAATTCTCTTCGTTTTAATTAAAACGTGTTTCTTCGCTTTCACAGAAAAAGCGCTTCGCTTAAAACAGTATTTATGTGAAATCCATTCTAAAAATGCATTCAAAATTGTAAAGTAATCTGTTCAGGGAATAGACACAATGTCAAGAATTCGGTATTGGATAATTGTTAGCTAAACTAATATAACTTTAAAATAAATCCCCGATAAGCAGTTAGTAGCATATATTACTAAATTGTTTTTATAACCTTTAGTTTTTCAGAATTAAACAAACTTTAATTTTTTAAAATACTTGGTAATCTAACATAATTACAGTTGATATGTCTTAACTAAACTTAAAATGCAATTAAAAATTAACACGTGATTTATTTGCAATTACTGTGTTACTGATACTTTCAAGACTTTTTATCATTAGAAGTATACATTTGCACCGAAACTTTGTGACTGAAACCACAAATGAGATATTTTTTTCCTCTTGAAAGAGCGACAAAAAGAGCGAAAAACGTGAATTACAGTTCAGCGCGATAAGCGAACGGTTCACAATTCACAGAGCGTTTGTAAACACGTCGTATCTCCTCGAGGGACCAAAAAAAAATCACTCCATAAATCTTTTACTTTTTCAGTTGTTATCCTTTTACCTCTTCTTGACGATGTTATAAATGTGCATCACTCCTACAAATTGTAGAACATGTATCATGATACATAATTTCTATAACCATTATAACTTGTTCTTTATTATGTGTATAACAGAAAATTCTCAATCAAGTATAATTTGATCGATATCGTATAGCATTGTAGGAAAACTATGGGGTAACATCCGCAGGGTTTCATTTAAATTTCTGCGATTGCATTATCCATCGGAGAAGGTGAAAGACGAGACAAATTACAAGTCGTCTGCCTTTGACGATCGATCCCGACGAGAGAGAGAGAGAGAGAGAGAGAGAGAGAGAGAGAGAGAGCAAGAAAGAAGAAAAGACAGTGAGTGCAGCGACTCGACGATCCTGGCCCTCTCCCCCCGATCGCCGGAAGTATGGCAGTGCGGACGGTAGGACGACAATGAACGCACGGAAATGACTTTTTCTGCCGAGCAAACCGTTCTCTCTCTCTCTTTCGCTATCGTCTCTGTGCATCTCCACGTCTCCCTTACATCAGCGCGCTGCTCCTTTTTCTTCTTCCCGCGGTCTTCTTCCATTCCGCATGACTCACTCTCTCTCTTTCTCCAGCTTTTATCCTTATTCCCGCGTGCTGCCGGGCGGTTTCTTTCCAGCACCAAAGGGGCGTCTCCCTGAAATCGAGGATGCAGTGTGCCTGTTTCTCTCCTCTCGCAGAAATCATTGCGCGATATCTGCTGCTGCTACGTCTCTCCGAGAGAGCGATGCTCTCCAACCTTTTGTTGGGGGAACTGCTTGGTATACTGGTTGGACATTATCTGCGTACGTATGGAATGCGAGCCCGGCATGCACAGTGGAGCTGATGCATTTAATTCGGGAGTCCATTGGTAACGCTTGGTGAATTGGCTTGCCTGCTCTAGTTTTTCAATTGTTATGGTGTTTCTACGTTAACCATTGGATTGCGATATCGGTGTGAATTTACATTTGATTTTAAAGCAGATTCAGCCCGTAAGTAGTATCATTTGCAGAGCAGTAGTTTTTTAAGTATTTGCTAAACATTTTACAGCTGTTCATATTAATTTACGATACTTCATTCAGGCGAATACCTATGGACATTTTAAATATTCTTTTTCCTTATTTCTAGATAAAAAGTATAGTAAATTAAAAAGGAATGGAGAATGAATACATCTTCTTTTAAAGCTTATAGGTAGTATGATGTAAGCTTTACAAGACAACGCCAATGAATTATTGATGAATTATTCAAAACTAAGTGATCCCTGATTCATGATTATGCATTACAATATTCGATACTATTTTGCATTAAAAAAAAATTCAGTTCACAAGAAACAGAACTCCACTGATAATGCAACTCTTACTGATAATTTACATTCAACGAAACGAACTGCTTACGTGATAGGTATATATGATATAAAAAAAAGAAGGATCAGCACGTATTGAAATACAAATATATTTGGGATATACATTCTTAACGTATACTGAGTCTACTTAATAATTTAGTGCAATTTCTAATCATATATATAAACTGTTCCTTTAAAACGAAATCTGTATTCCGTTTTCATAGCGAATCTTTACAGAGGTATATACCTTTTTGCGTGAAAATCAACTCTTTAAAACCTAATGAACGGATTCGACGATTCGCATTCAATCACAGCCATCGAGCATCGATCTCAGCATCTCCCATTCTCTCGTAAAGAAAAGAGTTAAAAACCAAAAAGAGAGAGAGAGAGAGGGAGAGATAGAGATAGAGTCACATGTATAGGAGAAATACGTGCACGATCAACAGCTCGTCTGCTCGCTGGTCTCGGAACATTTCAGAACAGCGAAACTCGCATTGTTGGAAGCACACGGCGGCGGCGGGGACGTTAGTCGGAGGCAACGGGTGGGTGGGTGGCTTGCGAGCGCGGGGATGTATAGATGCAGGCGTACAAACTTCGCCCCCCCCCTTCCCCCGCTGAACTACGCCGCGGTACAATATCGATCGGTTGGCAAAGCCGCAACACTGAGGGAGAGAGAGAGCGAGCGGATGCTGTGCCGCTTTATCTGTTCGCCGCTCGCACTCTCTCATCTTTCATACTCTCTCTCCCTCTGTCTCTCTCTACCTCTCTCTCTGTCTCTCTTTCTGTCTCGGTAGACGCGAATTTGTCCGTATTTGTGCGACTGGGAGTATAGTAAAAAAAACAGCGGCGGGTTGCTTCGAGTGCTCTCGTGTGTGGATATATGTATAGAGGATATATATATATATATATATAGGGAAAAATTGCTCGCGATGGGGTCAGAGAGAAAGTGAGAGCGGGAGGGAGAGAGACTGAGATTGGATGAGGGTCATTTTTTTTTTCGTTTTCACAGTCCCGCTCGCACCGAAGCCGCCGCTGCTGCCGTTCATGTTGCCCATGCCGATAATGTACGAGGGGTTGCTGCGGCACTGTTGATTGAGAGAGAATTTTTATTAAGACGTTATAACGCGTATAGCCCACAGAACTACGGGAAATTTGTTTGGTTTTATGTATCGCAGGCGTGTACGCTATACTTCCCATCCCCGACCCCCCTCTCTTCTTCTTCTTCTTCTTCTTCTTCTTCTTCTTCTTCGTTTTTTTACTTTATTATCGTTGTGATTCATGGCCAGAGCCTTAGTAATTGTATTTTATAAGAGTGAGAATGGAATTGATGTGCCGGGTAATGTTGGATATGATATCGAATACTTCCAAATTAGGGAACTGCACTTATCCTCCCGAATTGAATAGATGCCTGTGAAAATAATTACCTACATAGATTTGCAATTACATGGGTGTGTTACAGTCTTGATTTAATTAATTTTCTCATAACAATTATCATTATTCTTTTTCCCTATAAAAAAATTCTTAATAATTATTTAAGTCATCGATCAGTCGACGATTCATTGATGATTATAGCCTCGATGATCGACCGAGTATAGGTGAAAAGGTGATGAAACGCGAAACTGATCATGATCACACGGCAGTGAGTCTTTTCGTTGTACATATAATACCCCCCAAGAAGAAGGTCGCGCACGTAGACGGGAAAAATATCAACTGGCTTTTCTCTCGAGGGAGCCGTTAATCCTCGAGTGGAGGGCCAGTATATCGTTCGTGCCTTTTACCCGCTGCACGAGCTAAAACAATCGCGGAAACCTTGAAAATTCGTTGCGGGTGCACAGTTTAAGCTCGTAAATGTTGTTAGATTTTTTATTGCAGATATTCACTTATTGAATTGTTCATTGTACCTAGTGATTGCTAGCTAAGTTTTAATTAAAAAATGTGGTTACGATGGGTCTACATGGGTATTTATGCAATTACGTCGTGTCTGGTGGTAATCTCTGTTACTACTGATTAGCATGATTAATCTTTTGGGTACACGGTACTTCTTTTATTTGTAAGAGTGTTATACTTTTGTTAAGTATCCATTATTGAATAAGTGCAGTCAAATTCTCAACCGATATGCGCCGATCATAGAGTAACACCTTATGGTATTCGACTGATAGCCTATGATGACCAACATTAGAATTTCATCATAAAATATTACATAAAAATATAAAAAGCAACAAAATCGTTTAACATAAGTTCAAATATAAAAAAATCAAGCTAATCCACTTTATCCAATAACTAGACTCTTACCTACCGCATCAACTAAAGATTTTCTATTGTCAACCAAATCACAAGTTGATCTCTCTATTCTGCCTTGAATTATTCACATAATACCGTCAGCATTCAAAATCTCTTCTGCCAACACCGTTTGTTTATCTTTGTATATCTTTCCAACTCTCGCGATTTAAGTCAAAGAAACTACTAAAAGCCTATATAGTGCAAATTGCATAGAAAATCAAATCGAAGCTGAATTCAATTGTGAAATCAAAAGAGATAATAAATTCATATTAAATACTGGATGTTTGTCAATATAAGTCCATACACTTACTTTGAGTGGATTGGAACTTTCCAATATGAGATTTTCAGCTTTGCTGCAGTTTAAAACATATTTTAACAAATAAAATTAATTATTCATTCAGCTGTCATCGGTAGGATTGACTTTAAAAATATCACTTAATAACGCCAATCTATAATAAAACACAAACGAATAATATTTTGCGTTTTATTATACATTGGCTGATTCTGTTTTTCGTTTTCAATTTCTGGATCACCTCTAAGTAGCAGCAATATCGAATTGAATTTCTTTAAATGCATTCAATTTTCTCTAAGGTATATATAATACAAACCCTGCTTTCAGTGGAGAAATCCCTTTAGCCAATACCCGCACCATTTATTTCGGTTTCCCCCAGACCTTCATATTTCGCAGTCAAAGAAGCTCAAAGCTCAAAGCAAAGCACTCGCATTAAGAAAAGAAGTCCAGCTCGATGAAAGAGAACAAAAAGCCGATGAACACCGAGTATATGGTGGATGTTGCTGCAGCTTTTTGGCTTTGGCCGATAAGCATCTTGGACATGGTGAATGTGCAAGTTATGTATGTGGGGTGACGCATCGAGGCTCCTATCATTATATATTATGCGCCGATGGACTCAGGCAAAAGAGCTGTGACTAAACTAGAATCATGGAAATAATCACTATAATTAAACATAAAATCTCTTTTAAAGTGCTATTTAGTTTTTGAATCGGTGGTCAAACTTCTTAATAGATTCTGATAGTGTAATCAATAGCATTACATGTATCTAACGTGTAATCATTGATGGAACCGTATCTGAATAATCTGAATGCAGTACACGATTAGGTACTATATTATAATTTATAAATAAATAAATAAATTATAATTTCAATAAATTAAATTATTAGCACCTATTTAATTTGAATATAAATAAAAAAAATTGTCTAATACGTAATTAAACCTAAGTCAATATTTCATAACTATTAAAATATGCATATATTATATAAACCTACATTAACCACTAAACAATCGACGTCATTGGCAATCTAAAACGTTACATCAAAACCGAATTACGAGGAAATAAAGTTACGCGAAAGATAGAGGAGGTCGTTAGACACGTAACGAATCCCCGGCAGGTCACCCTTACCGACAAACAGACCTGTGGGCGAGTTGGAGGGTCGGAAGTTCCCTTTGAAAAGTCGCTAAGGTCTCATCCCTCCCCGCGCGGTGATGGATATTTCATAATCGACCGAGAGAAAATCCTGCCACCACACATAACCAGCGGTGCGAGGGTATAGAATCCGTCGCGCTGCGTGTTTGTGAACGAGTGGGACCTGTGCGTGTGCGTGTGTATAGGGCTTAAAAGCTGCCGTGTTCGCTTTAATGGCGTGTGGAGCCAATTAGAGCTTCACCTTTGTGACCTGCCGAGGATATCCTCCAGCCCATCGGGACACAATTGTTTGAAGATAATACAATTTCGACGACGGAACGGCGCATCGTGCACTACTTGTGTGTAGACGGAAAATTATTATATTATAATAATTATCGCGTTGCGTAATAATTTTGAATAAGGCAAAGAATCAGTAATATTCAATTTTTTTATTAAAATATACTTGTTATAAGACAGCCAAAACTATTTCTAGAATATTGTGTGTTGCGTATTTTAAAAACTTGTAAGTATTTAAAAGTAATAAAAAAGCAACATTAGTTCAAGTCTATAAAGTGATACTATATAAGTTTACGGTTTTCTTTAACACTATATTGCCTAAGGAAGTCATTTTGACTGCTTTTCAATTTCAATTCGAAAACAATTATGTATATAATGACACAGCTTCGTATAATTTTGTGACTTTTTGTACAATATTTGATAAAATCATTTATTAATCATTGTAGTTGCCTCCCCCTCCTTCATCTTAAACAAATTTCTTTACATATTAGTTATTCTTTCACAATGCAGTCATTTTGACTGCTTTAGTTTCAGTCTTTCTAGTGTTAAAAGATTTATGTGCAATTTCACTGCGCTTGAGTAGTCCTACAGCAATACTTACTTAAAACGGAAAGACTTATGTAGCTTTAAAGAATATAACTCCTGCAAATAAATCGTTAAATAATTTGCTATTTGATTAATATTACGTTAAAATTATTCAAATATTATTCTGATATTTTATAATAGTAAAAATTAGGAAATTTTTTTTAAATATATAGAATTTTTTTTTATTTCATGAATTATTTTACAAAATAGAAGAAAACCCAAGTTTTCATACAAATACATCCTAATTAAAAACATTGTAAACTTTTATTATAAAACTGGTAGTATGAAATACTTTATCAAACTTAACAAAACTTCTAAGAGTACAATTGCACAAAAAACTAAAAGTATTCCCTACGGCTAGTTAGTGGAAGCGAACCGCTGCTAACTTCATAAAGATCGTACGGCTTTCCCCACTTGGTCGGAGCAACGGTTTCTACCCTTCTATTACGTCCCAAACGGAAATCGCGCTCCACGTAGTCAGGTGTCGATTTAACTCTGGTCAGTTTCTCGGTACGA
Source organism: Megastigmus dorsalis (assembly GCA_900490025.1). Classification (NCBI taxonomy): domain Eukaryota; kingdom Metazoa; phylum Arthropoda; class Insecta; order Hymenoptera; family Megastigmidae; genus Megastigmus; species Megastigmus dorsalis. Next base: position 29,585 of record UELU01139124.1, read on the forward strand.
TACTGGGCTTTTGCATCTCGGCGGGACCTCCGCCTTCTACATCTGACAGGATTTTTCGAATTTCCGCGATTTTCCGCATCGCGACACGCAGCCACGGCGATCCTTTGCTCGAAGGTGCCCGTCGACGCGTGCCTGACGGTGAATTCACGATCGCATGCGTCTGGCCGGCTGCGTCTTCTCTGGGCTTGAAAGGAATCACCACCACCAGCGAGTCGCGTCGTTGATATTTTCTCGTAACCGTATGTATAGGAGCCGCAAAAGCTCGACTCGTTCGAAAGCTTTGAGTCGTCTTCGTGTGCGCTACAATCGCATTTCGATGTTTTTCCTGGCCTGCTGCACTTCTCCAGCTGTCTGCCTTTGTCCAGAATTTTTTTAATTATCGATCTCAAAATTCTTTTGCACCGTTCGAACACATCTCTGGTGAAATGGTCGGACAAGTAATTGCACAAATTGGATTTCCTAGAACACCTACAGCGTCGTCGAACAGCTTTTCGGCTACGACAGTAGGGTAACTGATCCTGCATGGTGAATCGTTGGCAACCAGGAACGTCGCCTCTATCGAATTCTGGCGTGAAGGAATAGTAGGACTTGGAGAGCTGCACGTCGATCGTTTGTTTTTCACGAATGATTTCCATTTTATCAAACCCATCTTTCAATTTGTTAAATACTGGATGGTCTAATGATGCAGTAACTTCGTTTAAAATAGATTTTTTACCTGTGGGATTGTCGTTTTTTAGACATTTTTTAGACTTGCATGTGGAGTCGTCGCATATTTGAATGCTTTTCGGGCTGCTCCATTGATTCTCTTCACAATTTATAGATTTGGGAGAATTTGCTTTCTCAATGTAATTGCCATCGGTTGGATTTGCTTTTAGCGATGTAACTGATCTTTGCACTTGAACCTTGATGTTCATATCAGAGGAATTTTCTTTGGCTTTTACAGCAACCGAATATGATTCTGTCTGCTGTTGCAGGGTCGCAAGAATTTGTTTATTTGTATTAATGATTTCATTTATTCCGGTTTTCATCGAAATGATTTCATCGAAAGATGTCGCTTTTGGCTCGGTGGATTTTTTTGGAACATCGCGTTCTGCGTCGGGCACGTTTAATTGTCCGCTCGAGGTTTCGACACATACGCAAGACTTACGGATTGCCTCACTTGCATCTTCTGTGATTTCGGTATTAATGCTAACATCTTCATCATTACCACCGCAGTAACAAAGGGATATTTCATTGATATAAATATTAGTAAGTTCTGCAGTATCATCGACATCTTCAGTATTAGTTTCGACGTGTTTTAGACACAAATTTGTTTTCATGCCACATCCGTCTATAACTACTTCGGTCATACATTCAGCATCTTTAAATTCTTTTCGCCTAAACAGACAAGGAATTTTGCTCTTCTTCGAATGTAATTTCTTATTATCATTACAGCTGCTTGTACGCAGCTTTTTAGCCTTCTTTCTGATATCTTTGTTACTATGACAAGTGCGAACGCAACAATTGTTCTCGTTTTGTTTAGATGGCGTTGAGCAACCATCATTGTCTTCACTTGATGATGTGCCAAGGCATTTGATACCGTCGTCCCATAGAACCCTAGTTAAAGTTATTATAGATATATTTAAAATTGTATTAAAAATTTTACAGAACATCAAAGTAATTCGAGTGACTCGTTAACCTGGCCGTACTGTCGTTTTCGCATTTCTCCGTCCTTGCCGGTGATAGGTTGACGTCTTTACTTGTTTTCCTTTTTCCACATTCATAAATTACGACTATTGGACTGTTCTTTTTACGGCACTGCGGCTTTTTGTCTTCCCTTGATGATGCGCCAAGGCATTTAACACCGTCATCACATAGATCCCTAGTTAAAGTTATAAATATATTTAAGAATGTATTAAAAATTTCCCATAACGTGAAAGTAACTCGAGGGATTCGTTAACCTGGTCGAACTGGCGGTTTCGCATTTATCCGATCTTGCCGGTGATCGGCAGACGTCTTTCCTTTTTTTCTTTTTTCCACATTCAAAAACTACGACTTTCGGACTGCTCTTTTTATTGCACTGTGGCTTTTCATCTCTTGGCGATTTTCTACTACATTGCACGACTACTGCATCGTTCTCATTTTTTGCTTCGCATTCGAACGAAACTTGAGTTTTTGAATTGCATTTGGTGGGGCACTTCTTTTTACAGGGTTGTCCCATAGCTACTCTAGTAGAGAACTTGCAAGGCTTAGATTTAATGCATCCTAGTTGAAAACGTACATAATTTTTGCGGATATTACAAGCCAGAGACGATTCGCTCAGTATATCGCAAGCTATACGTTCGGTTATTTTATTTAAACAGACGCAGACGCATTGAAGACGTTGATTCAATTTTTCTGAAATCAAAATTATCTCTGTTAGAAATACTTTAGTCTTTATAGAATTGGTAATCATGGAACGATTAGAAAGAATTAGAAAGAAAAATTATGTTTAAAATCAAGAAGTTTTAAGCCTTAGAGTAGGTAAATGCAATTTCCTAACTATTGAAATTGAATGAATTTCCAGAGTTCGCGTTTTTCTTGCAGCATCCGTTCTTGAAAACTTTTTCCTTGAGAGCTTTGAGCTCGAGGGGCAGCATTAAGATTTCGGTCCTTCGTCTTCTGTTTTCACAGCTACTGCAGCTGCCATGGTCGCTATCTCCGGCTCTCCGGCAAGCCTCTGTGACAATGAGCTTAAGTTTATCGGTCCTGGGCTCGACCCTACCGCGCTTTCTTCCTCCAACAGAACAATCGGAGGGTCGGCAATCACGACGACTGTTGCTTTTCCTTTGACTCGTGAAAGAGCAAGAGGGTAAGGCGTCGAAGGGATTCGTCTGGGACTCCTTTGAAACCGGGCATACTTCCTCGTATGTGGCTTTGCGTTTGCGGGATTGTCTCGAGCGCTGGTCTGTTTGACTGTGTCGGCTCAAAGCTGGCGCGCACGCAGCGAATCTTTCGAAGAACGGACATTCGTTTTATTAAGGAGTTGAAGGAGCGAGCAATGTTGAAGAGGCGTGATACGAGTTTTTCTTTTTAATCTCAAACGAAATTGATAAGATTAGACTTTAATGATAAGATAAAATTTAGTTTTGGTTTATGTTATTCAATTACGTTCGTTACATAAAAAAAAGGAAAAATATGAGCTCGGAGCTGCAGGAGTTACAACGTATACGTAAAAACTTTTTTTAATGGATTATGAGAGGCACCGGAAAATGAAAGAACAAAAAAAAAAGTTAATTATGTGAAAGATTACAAAACAATTCCTACAAACATTGCATCACGCAAAACTAATATGCACTTTTTAACTCATGCCTCCTCATTTTACGGTATTGCGACATTACGTAGACACCGTATATTAAAGTGACATAATATTAAAAATTTATTCTTCAGTAAATTCTGTCATTTTCTGCGTAAATTTTTACTTATTTGTAACTGAGGTTCGCGGTACCTAGTCGTTAAAAATGCGATTTTTCATAATTTAGTGGAATCAATTTTTAATAATTTACTAACCAACTACGTTAATTAAATAGTAATTCTGAATTATATATCAATGAAATTATTCAAGAAACGCGTTATTGTTAAATTTAACGTTTACCTACGTCGATTGAAATAAACAGATCCAGTAATCTAAAGTCGAAATGCGCATGCATATATCAGGGCAACAGATCTCCAATTTTTTAAACCCTAATCGATGAAGCTCGCAGCGGATTCGATCCAGTCGATTGCCCAGTACAATTGAATCGAGCAAAATGATGCCCAGTCCGTTTTTTGTCAATAATTTCTTGAATGTCTCTGAAAGTCCGTGCCATAATTCAACGCCGCCAAAAAGAGATGAGATACTCGCGCCGCAAGATTCTGATGAACAAATGTAATGTTCCAGCAAAGTATGAACGCGCCCCTCGATTGACGGTACGAAATAACGTCTGAATACTTCGAGGTAGGGAACGTAGTAGTTGAGATCTAAGCAATTGATACTTCCCAATAATCCCAATAAGTAGTTGCGGATTTTGTTCTACAAGGAAAAAAAGTATAAACAAATGTTTGGCTAGTGAAAAAGAAATGCGGTTGAAAATTCTTTGTGATTAGTTATCAACGAAATTATCAGAGGACTCATTTCATATTTAGTAATTATATATAATAGAAAAGAAAATATAAAACTTTCACTGATAAATAGATAAATTGTTAAATGTTCTTTTAAAACATTTTATGATAATAATTATATGTGATACCATTTTAAAGCTTGACCGTTCTCATTGTTTTATGCCATATAAAACTCGATATTATTCTAGAACATCAATTTCCACTTCATTCAAAGAAATCATGTTCAAATCTATGAAGGACATTTCACCCAGCACATAATTAAATTCGAGCAAATTATTTCTGCTACGTGGAATTAGCATACCAACAACATTCACTTTAATATAAAAAATGTAAATAGCTGTTTGATTAATTTATATTATGTAACAAGCAGTATTCACACAACAATTAAATATTGAAATTAAGAAATCGCTTGGTATAAAAAATTCTAGGTAGTTCAGCAATAACAGTAAGTACGAATATTCAAGTTTTGATATTTACAATATTTAAATTCATGTTTTTATTTAATTCAAGTGATTATTATGATAGTTCCACGTATTTAATAATATTTTTAAAAAATAAATAATTAAGAAATAATATTTTTAATGTTATCTTCTTAAAAGTAACCTAATGTTCATAAGTTTAAATTTGATGTAAATACAATAATTAAGTATCTCTATTAAGAATGCCGAATAGTTTTAATAAAAATAAGACCAGAAAATTATAGAAACTAAAATATGTAATCATGAAAAAGTCACATACATTAACATAAAATAAATATTTATAAATGAATACAGGTTATCTGTATATCAATATAAGAATCAGAATTTTGATTACCAAAGCTGATTCAAATAAGTGTTCCTGTCCATCGAAATCTGAATCAGACATAATAAATTTTCTTGTAAAACATTAATCTTGTGTATTTTTTTGCATAAAATAGAAAAAGAAATACTGTAATTTTCAAAGCACAATTTGAGGTTAAAAATTTCGTTTGTCCTCGAATGGACATTTAAAAAATCGATAATTTAATCGTTTGAAATTGTCTACAATGCTCTATACATATTAAATTACCTAAGCGATGATACAATGTGTCTACTAAGAATTATAGTATGAAATTACATATTGTACCTACCTACGCGATGGTTGAAAGTGAAACATAAAAGTGAATGCATAAAAATAAATCTTATACTAAATTTAATATACGTATATATATACCGAAATAATTGATCACTATCATAATTATATTACGATTTTTAATTAATTTCATATTTTTTTACTCGGTATGCTATATAAGTAAAAAGTTTAAATTATTATAAAATAAAATAATATTTTATACACATACTAATCAAATATTAAACAACTTTAATTTGCAAAAATAAAATTAAATGCATAATATTTGCGCAACCTTATAAAGTATCAGGGCATATACAACGCATAACTCTTGGAAACTCAAAATTAAATATTTTCTTGTTAAACACTCTTTCAATTTACGTCAAACAGTACAGCAAATAAATACATTATTTTGCTAATAAATGACATTCAAATAGACCTTTCTACGAAATGGATTGGTAATCAAGTCTGGAAACTTGACTTTTCACGACAAGAATAGCAATACTTTTCTTTGCGAAAACAATAAAGTTTAAGATAAAAGTTTATATTATTTAATGTAATCGATATTTTGGTTGCTAAAAGTTTCAAATAGCATATCGTGAATTGAATATAAATAATTAAAGTCAAAGTTAAAAATAAACCAAAATTGGGTTTATAAAAATCGAACACGTAGAAATAATTCAATTTATAAGAAAAAAAAAATAAATCCGATTAATACTAGTAAATTATTTTATTATAGTTGTCTGTCGCGAAAATTCATTCTTGGTACACGAGTACATTGACGAAAAAGCTATATTTGCAAACTAAATTTCGACCTACACGCGGCGTTCACCCTCGTAATTACGTCAGCGAAATTCACCGTCGGTGTTTGCAATTTGCTAATGTACTTTTGGTTAAATGAAAATGTTAGAATGCTCTAGCATTATATTTTCTCCACGATAACATAATATTATTAGAGATATTAAGATAATTTAAGGCTTTTAATAAGGGTGACTATTATACACAAAAAGCGCATTGTATTTCCTTCGTAAATAGAGATAATAAAATAAGATTTCACATTATTCCGGCCAAGCAAAATGGCTAGGAATTATTCTACTTAAATGTAGCAATCATCATAAAAGAATTTGTTTCCTATTCTCCTTCAAGGTATATCTCAACATGGCTTCACTGATATAGCTAACATCCGTCAAACATATATAATTCATTCTTAATCGAGTCTCATCTTCAAGAAACTCCCCAAGATCTCAACGACAGAAGCACAAATTTGACGATACTTCGGGTTGTCACGCACAGTCCAACAAAATACCTGGAACAGAATTAATAAAAAAAAACACACACAGCTAGATAATCACTTTCTTTCCCCCCTTAGTCCCCCCGCCCCGCACGGTCATCCCCTATTTCTAAGATTAAACAGAAGAGAGCGAGAGAGCTGGTGCAGCATCCCATTGAGTTAAAGGCAGGAACGCGAGAGAAAGCCAAGTGTATAGTCGTATCTCTGCACTGCACAGAGTCCGAGAGAGAGAGAGGGAGAGAGGCTGCTGTGCGCGCTTTAACGGAATGACGGTAGGAGGGAGGGGATCAATACTCGACGTTACTGCCAAGGGTAACAACCCCCCCGGCGGCGCGCGGCGTGAATACGCGTTACGTTGGCGGACTCTCTCTCTCTCTCTCTCTCTCTCTCCCCCCCCCCCCTCATTTTGCAAGGATTCGCTGGCAATTTTTTTCGGGCGGGCGATGATGCGCGCGCGCGCGCTCGCTTTTTCCTTTGTTTGCAGCGCGCCGCGAGCGCGAGACGATGACTCGGATGCATATAGCCGCGTATCCGTTCTGCGGAGGGGTCTGACGCACATCTACGACGCGCTTCATGTGTCTTACTTTAGGCTATGGGCTTTTGGAGGGGGGTTATTGTATAAGCTGGAAAAATCATGATTTCACGTGGCTGGAATATACAGATTTTTGGCTCTCTCTCTCTCTCTCACGATTTTGTAATTGAATCTTGGAAACGGCCCCGCATATTCTTTATCTCGGGTGTGTCGGTTAGCGACTTGGAAATAAATCTAAGGTATAATTTACATTTGTCGGTTCTTTCACGCGTAATTCGGGGTGAATTGGGATATTCTGATCGTACATCTGATTCTTTATTTCGTACAACCTCATTATACACATGGAAATAGATAAGGTAGCATTGTAATTGTTGAAGTTTTAATTGATGATATAATCCCGTCTTTCTATTTCATTTATTTTCTCTTATTTGATTTTGCTCTCTTGCCTTCGCTCTTCCCTCTTCTCCCGTTCGTCTGTTTCTTTTGATACAAAACAGAGGGAGATATTGAGATCGAAACAATGGAGCCTCGCCAAGCCTAGATAAGATGCTTATCGCAAAGTCTTGAAGCGATTACGATGGGGAAGAAGTACAACTGGAAGCAGAATAAAAATTGATAACGGACCATTTCGCATCGAGTGTACACAGCGCTCCATCTCGAGCTCCATCTATTTTTCCGACTTTTCAAAGACTCGAGCATTTTATTTCTATATTTTAATATGATCGATGCAATAAAATAATGATTTAATAAATACTGCAGTCTATCAAAATAAATTAAGTAGCATATTTTTTCCAAGCTTAAATTTACTGAATTATTCTATTTAAAAGTGAGAACATCTCTCGCATAACGCTATATTGCATATTTTCTGCATGTTCAATTGGAATTTCTACTTGGGGCGTGGGTTGCTCCACGTCGTTTCAAAGGGCAGCTGTATATAGTCAGTTTTTTCGTCGTTCGTTTTTTAACGCTAACAAAGAGTCCCTTTGCGGACGAGTCAGACTATTTGATTCTCTAAAACAGAGTGTACACGTGCAAGTTTATGAATAAATTTTTACGCATATAGTTTCATGTAGATTTTAACGTGTACGCCAATTCAGTATTAAATGATATTTCGTCTAATCCCTCTTCTCTATATTAGAGCAATAGTTTTTTAATCAAACTTCGTAATGAAAAAAAGAATTCAACCCTACAACTGGCGAAGGTGTACATAGGGACAAAAGTCGGCAGTATACAAAGTAAGATCTATAGACGTATTTAAAAATTCTCGAAGCGTCGACTTTAAAAGTCTCTCCAGTTTCGCGAAGGAAGTGAGTCGATAAAAAAAATAAGCAAGGGAGAGAAATACGCAGGACTCGAGACGAAGAGAGAGAGAGAGAGAGAGAGAAATCTCGCAAACTCGTCACGTTTTTCAAGTCATATTCGAGGAAGGGGAGCGAAATCGAACGTGCCTGCCGCCGATTGCAACCTCCTATATATATATATATATGTATATAGACACGCCTCGTCCGTTGCACGCGCTTTGCAAGCGAGCCCTTACACTTCGCAAATTGAAGCCGTCGTCGTTGGGTTTTTTTTTTTTTTTTTCGGTATTACAGCTGGAGATGCAAATGAATTGATCGCGTCTTTATCGGTACTTCTACGGTACGAACCGATTTGGATTATAATATACTTTGTCATGCGTGCAATTCTAATAAGGCCTTTCTATAATCGATGTCTCCAAGCTACTAATTTATTCGCCAGAAAAAAGACGTCTGCAGCTAAACAGCTAAATCCTGCTATAATATATTAAATCCACGGAAGAACGATTCCTGGAATCCACGTCGATATCAATCGAAAACGCTTGAGATCTTCAAGTGGGGGGGGGATTGGACAGCATAATATACTTAATCGGAAATACACGTGGTCGATGCAGAATTTGCAATGGAGCGGCAATTTTAAAATTCGAGTTCCGCACACATCAAGTGGCTGCACGCGCGCAACGCTCAAGGGCATGGTAGCGTGGGCGCGCGAGCATCAGCCGACGATAATTGCTTTCTTATATATATGTACAAATGAAAAGAGTCGGATATATACTCGTCCTTGATTGCATTTCACCTGCACCGCTCTTCAAACTCGGCATTCTCACTAAGATTTGTGTATTTTGCCCCCACACTGTAGTCCCTTCTAACTTCATACGTTGACGTTTTAGATTTTGTTGGTATATTTATGCATTGCGTTACTGCTTAGACTGTAGATTTGGGTACAATGTATTTTCCGTGGATATAATGCGTTTCAAACGAATCCTATATAGAATACGAATAGAACGAGATGATTCCACTGGCAAATATCGAGATAGGAAAGGTTGCACCTAAAATTAGGCCTATTATAGGTAGGATGCTCGCTCGCACGCTATGAAATATAAGTGACTCCATTAAACGTGTAGGCTGACATGCGTTGATGTGACCGCACTATATATATCGCTGGAATGTCAGGCATCGAGCCCGAGCCCAGAGGCATGCACATCTCTATCATATGGTTAAGATTGAATTTTCAGACACGAGCATATACATGCGCTCCATCCAAGTGTATAGCCGCTACAAGTTCAACCGGCATTCTGTACACGCTTGGGTTGTTATTACACAAAAATCTGATCGTTTCTCAAAGCGAATCCTGGGACTAGTCTGACGTATTGACCACAACTGCAGCGAGTTAACATGCTAATAATAGTCGTGTCAGAAGCATTACGCAGCAGGATTAGCCGAGAATAGCATTGTTAATTTCGGTTCTATAGAAATCGTGTGAGAAATGCAGTTTGTTTTATATAAACCATATTCATGGAAGATCCGATCAGCCAGCGCAACACTTGAGAAAGTTTATGCTTTCAATTACTATTTCCATTTCGAATATACTATATGTAATTATAAAAATAAAAAGGAAACGATCAATGGACACCGAGTCCGTAGAATCAACACGAAGAAACGCATGAAATTGAATATCTTTAATTTACCTAACGGAGATAGCTGCAGTCCCGTTTAGATTGAAAATTCTCTCTCTCACTTTGCTGTGTGTAAGAGAGCTCCGGCAATGCAGGGGGGTGAGTATTCCAGTTTGCCACTTGGTGTCAGTGCCTTGGGCGCACATCAGCGCGGCCTCTCACAGCATAGTACTTCAAAGCTCGAGCCGGCAACGCGACTCTCCCTTTATATACTCTGCACCGGAGGTATATATTTCCTAAAAGGTGTGTGTGTGTGTGTGTGTGTGTAAGCGAGTCGTCGTGCAATACCGACTTCTTACAGCGCGCTAATGGGCTAACTCCATCGTTATGACCATAAATTGTTTTTATCCCCGCAACCGATACACGCGCTGTAACGACCCGTTCCCATAAAGATTGAATATATAATGCCTTAATTAACGTCCTTTGCAAGCTTTGCTATTATCGCACGACGTTGCCCGCCGGTAAACTGGTGAACGTTAATTAGACGCGCTCTGAAACTACGCTATGCGCGAATTGTTTGCTTTTGTCATAAACTGAATTTGCGAATTCATTTTACTTATATATATATATATATATATATATATGTTCGAGGGTAGAAAAAAATATTCCTGCTTTTATGTACATTCAAATATCTTCGAAGATCTCTGATATATTATCGAAAAATAGAGATTGGAGAATGGTGCGTGTGCCGGTGCATAATCGCAATCGTACTATACACTCGCAAAGGTGAAGGACGAATAAAGCTGCGGACCTTCTACCGGAATCCTTCCCGGAGATTCCGGGAAACGGATGGAAAACTATATCCAAATTAAGCATTCTTAGGAATCTATAAAGACAGGTTTTGCAAAATGTTTCTCATCGCTGTTATATGCCTCACATTATCCGAGCTATACACATTCGCAAAACTCTTATGCTGTATCGACTTACGCATTTACATAGGCTTATAGAGAAATAATGTCACGGTAATGAATTTGTCCAATTGAACTTTTGTAATTATTCAGAGACCGTGGCCCATTTAGGGAAGCCCAAATAAAAGCTCACCGACGCAGGCGAACAATTACCAGCCGCGCTCAATTTTTTCTCCCCGTTGAGCGCAGGCAAAAAGCACTTGACCATAATCAACAACGCCAGTCGGTCGCCGTTAACCTCGTCATTCCACCTCAGCACATTCCGGCAGAATTATAAGCGAGCCATTAGCTGAAACTTGTCTGGAAATGGCCTTTTACCACCTGCAAATACAATCCACCAGCCGCAGCGGAATTAATTCCACGGCAGCGGCAGCGGCAACGCCTCCTATAGATGCTTAGATCGAGTGGAATAAAAGGCTATAATACCTATATAAAGTAATGATTAGGGCTTTCGGTATCGCGCGCGCGCGCGCGCAGGTTTTAATGATCGGGGTCCATGGCTTTACGAGAGACGTCTCACCGCCCCCGCGTTTAAATGCCGCACCAAGTCGATGGGGGATATGATGTTTTTGGTGGTTGCGATGGCAGCAGCAGCAGCAGCAGCGACCGCTTCCCTGTACGTATCTCCCTGTATACAGATATACTTTGTGTACACTGACGGGGAAACATTGCTCTGGCTGCCTGTCGTCGTCGTCGACGACGCTTTGATCATCGGAAGCTGCGGGACGAGAGGGAGATAGAGCTTCAAAGTTTCTCCCGCTTGCCGTTGCAGAGATTCTGCCCCCACGCAAATGATTTCGGCTGTGCTTTAAATTTAATAGACCAGCATATTGTGCGATGTAGAGAATTCAAGCTGTTCTGAATTTAAAGTTACCGATGATGCTGAATTGTCGTGTGTATTCAGTTTGTGTTGAAACTTTTTGAGTATAGTAATTTGACATTACATGAAATTATATGAATTTAATGTAAATGTACATGGTACCTACATGGGATATAAGTATATAAGTACGACGAAACATCTTCTATGGATACATATACTTGGAATGACCTCAATCACTGAAAGGATGTATCGCTGCATGCCCATGTGTACACTAGGCAATAACGATCGCATGCAGCTTCCAAATCGTTAGGATGTTTTTGTACGATGTGCAATTCTTATTTGAAATATGTTTAACGTTAAACCAGTTCAACATAGATACATACCGCATTCGAATACCATCGTCGATAAAGTAACTTCATATGCATCGAATACATATATTGTTTAAGTAGTAACAGTTCATTTTTGATAAGACGTGGCCGTTCGAATTACCGTCTAACAATGTAATTGCTAAAGTTACAAGTGCATTTATAATAACTGAAAGATGTTTCTCGTGATAAAACAACCTACGTCTACTTAGCTATAAAACTATTGTTCAAGAATTCCACAGAACAATCTTGATGCCGTATAAAGAAAAATTTAAACGACAAAAAAATAGTACAAATTCGCCTGAGTAGCTATATAAGATACAAGCTAAATTCGAAGCCACATATATATGTAGCACTCGTGCAAGCGCTGTTCAATATAAAAGCTCTACTTGGTAATATACAATTCCATCGATGTTGGCCAAGTTTCGGTTGGTATAGATGGAAAGAAAAAAAAAACAAACAGAAAATAAAGGACCCTAGAAAGAGGAGCGCGCAGAGCCGAGAGAGAAAAGCGCCGTCGGAGAAATAGAAAGGCGCGCGAGGAGAAGAAAGAGAGAGTGAGAGAGTAGGCGAGAGTCGCAAGCTCCGAGAGATCAATACTAGGGACGCTAGACTCATGCGCTGTCGGTCGTTCTTTCCTACTGACGCGACAGAGAGGCGGCTGCCGAGTGCGCGACGCAACTCCTCGAGGACTCGCCGCTGTGCTTCCCATCTACATCAGCTGTGCGCGTCTGGTCCATCCTCTCTAGATCCTCGAGGAACGAAGCGATCACCTCGTAAGTTGGATAATGCAGACTGCACACCTTTTATTTTCTCATTCGACGATTTCGTTGCGTTTTTCCGCGCGGCGCGCGTTATTATTCGGCTCAGCTGTATTATATATCGACGCTCGCAGCGATCTTGTTTTCGGTGTATTACTTGTTGAGCGGATTTTCGTCAACTCGGAGGGTGTAGGTATATAGGATAAGTCGATAGTCGCGGCGTATAGAGCCAAGTGTGTGACGGTAGGAATCACGGTTTATGCGAAACGATGTTTATACGAACAAATGGGTGTTGGCCCGCAGATGAGATTGATAAAGCTCGAAGCGAAAACATATATAATATCGTGCGGACGAGGGATACGCGAACAATACCATAATATATATTTATATCAGTTTATTTAAAGGATCCTTTGTTTTGCAGCGTTCATTCAAAATGTACCATTACGTTTTTCTCTTCGCTGCAATTGCCAGCACAAGGGCCTCGATGTACAACATGCCAGATAAATTTGCCAAGGTAAATTTATACAAATCGTGCAATATTTTTTTCTAAATTCGCAAAGATAGTATATAATGTTTGTTGTTATAGTCGTTGTCGCATATATTTTATGTCTAGCATTGCCTGTCTATTAAAAAAACTTATTTATATGTACATTATTTTTATAAACGGATACAAATAATAATTGGGGAACCTCGGAGAATCTATATATAGATATATATATATATATATAAATTGCCCATCGATGCCTCAAAATAGTACATGAATAAATTTTTGACAACGGTATGTCTTTCATTAAAACGTCAAACTATACACAGTGAGAAAATAACAAAATTTCGATTATATTTAACGAACAACCTGCACCACGACTCTACAAGAATAATAGTCTCGTGCGACCCAACGCTAATTCCATGCACACCGACAAAAATCAAATATCAGATAAATTCTGTCGCACAGCCGGACTTCTTCCTAAGCAGCATAATACTGCGCGACATACTCGAGCGCATGGAAAAGGGGTACGGACAGGATCCGGGCGCCTCGTATCTGGACAGTCGGGAGTCATCCTCGGGTGTGCGAGGCCTACCCGACAAGGAATTCCCCCTAGAGATGCCGATAGACTACGACAGCATAGACGCCCTCAACCCCAAGACCTCGATACGCGACCAGGAGTACCTGCAGCACAGCACGCTCTGGAGCCACCAGCAGATGAACAATTACAAGAGCAACGACCGGCACAGGATTAAGCCGGGACAAGCGGCGGCTAAACCAGCGGCGGCTGCTGCGGCGGCGGCTGCTGCTGCTGCTGCTGCTGCGACACCTGGCAAGGACGATAATAAGCCTGAGAATCAATTGCCGGCTTACTGCACGCCACCTAATCCCTGTCCCGTTGGCTACACCAGTAAGTTATCATCGCTGCCCTTGTATATATGTACACTGTAAAAAGTCCTAATGAATATTACTGGCGGCTAGTATTCGATTCACAGTACTCAAAGCAGTGAAATTGATACACTGAAATTATAACTGTTACCAGTCGTCAGTGTATTAATTAGCTGGCTGTAAAATTACACTTCTGGAAATAGGTAATAATCGGACCTAGTTTCAATGTAGTGATTTTATGCGATAGTATTATTAATATATTTCTTGTAAATTTACGGAACTTGAAGTAAAATTACGCGTTCGTGACTGTTACTTGACTTGACTTGACTGTAAAATCGCCTGTAAAATCGCATCGCGTGGTTAGTACTTTTACACTCCAAATTCGCAAATTAACTAGTCTGGAAGTAGGTCGGATTATTACCTAGTCTGGAACTGGTAATTTTACTTTTGACTTTTTACAGTGTAGGGTACTTGCAATTGAATTTTTAGAAGTATTTTGAATTTACTCTTTGCGTTTAGGTGAAAATCACTGCATCGACGACTTCGAGAATACATCGGCATTTAGTCGGGACTACCAAAGTGCACAAGAGTGTATGTGCGATTCCGAGCACATGATAGATTGTCCGAATGAATCGGATTCGGATAATAACGTTGTGCCTGGTATGCCTGGTATGCCAATCACAAATGCCGATTTCGATCAGATTGTTGAAAGATTTCAGGTAAATATTCTTAATCATGATATAATATATATTCCTATTACCATCTTGCTGATAATGATGCGAATGCAGGAAAAATCTTTTTTGACAAAAGAATTAAAGTTGATCACGACAAATACGTTCTTTTAAAACGCGTTAGAAAAATTTAAACACACTGATTCCTCAAAAAAACTTATTCTAAATTGGTAAATGCTAAATGAAGTGTTAAACACGATGTGTTAAGCCATGGCATTTTGACTTACCTCTACTATTATTCATACTTCCTTCATATTATGTCTCTTTTTGCTCTTTAAAACCATTGACGCAAACGATTATTTTTCCTTTTTTAATTGACTACATACATATTCTTTAGTTGCTTAATTTATATTACTGCTGTTGAGCGTCCTTATCACGTAAAAATTATATAACTTAAATTTGATTTATTTTAGGAGGAAAATCCATTTTTCCGCGGAGAAAAACTACCAATAGCGGCGAAGAAAGGAATTAATGTTGGCTTCTAAATTTCAGCGAAAAAGTTTTTGTCATCAAAATTTTAATATTAAAAAATCTTATTCATAATAATAACAGCTGACAAAATAAAGTCTGTTAAAAACAGGAAATATTGAACAACGTCGTGTAATAGTTCCTCAGTATTTTATGAAACACAAGATACATAATTTTAAAAAAAACAAAATCTAAGAAGCAAGAATGACCAAATGATTAAAAGGAAAAGTATTATAATTAAAGTTATGAAAGAACTTTATTAAGTATTATAACTTTATTAACTATAGTTAATAACCGTTTGGTTATTAACTGTAAATAAACGTCTATACATAAAAATATCTATGTCCAAAATACTCAAACGGTATCCAATTTCACCAATTGTTTTAACATAAAGAAATATATATATATAATAAATCATTAATTTTGGTTTATAAATTCTATTTTACTTATTGTCGTTTAAGCTTTATTTTTATAAAGCGTAGAAAAAATGTATAATTTACCTGTACATTTTAAAATATATATTTTCAATTGAAATTATGCATTATTTTTTTCCATTAACAAAATCATTTATTTGAATATAAAACTTATATACAAATTCGTATAAATACATGCTTAAACCACCTTAAATAGAGAGTCTTTAACAATTTTTAAAATGCAAATTCTTATTGCTTTCTAAAGCTTTTTAATATAGGATATATATTAGTTAATGCATCTTTCAGTTCTTGGCGATTTTTAGCACCTGCAATTAAACAATGCAATTATTTTGAATAAAAATGTTTTAGAAATATTACAATTTTTTACATTCATCAATATTTTACCTGTTAAAACAATTTTTCCATTCACGAAAATAAGTAATACTACTCGTGGCAATACCATTCTATATATTAAACCTGGATATAACTCAGGTTCATAACTAGAAAATTGTCCATGCATATGGTTTAAGTTTTCCAATTTGATGGGAAACTTCAAATCAGCTGTTGCTACAATATTTTGAATTTTGAAGTCCATAAACTTTACCTGAATAAAAGAATCAAGTTTTTATCATGCAGATCAGCAAAAAGAATAAAGTTTTTATAAAATTATATTAAAAATGTAACTTACTGGAAAATTAAGTTTCTGTATTATCCTGGCAAACTTTTTGGAAGCTAGAAATGAATCCTCTTCGCACCTAGCTCCGGTGCATACCAGCTTCCCCGAGCGGAATATCAAAGCTGTTGCTCTAGGATTACGTATTCGCATAATGAGACCAGTAAACCTTGCAGGATTGTATTCCGAATTTCTTGTTCTAGTGTTAATGTAAGTCAAGTTCAATTCACAACATAAATTCACTGTCGATACGACGTTCCTAAACAATCACAATAAACATCAAAATAATTGAATTCGACAAACATCTGACGCAATTCGCGCACACATCAGCAACACCGTCACCACACGGGACGCACGTGCTTTATCACTACAGACTTACTGTAAGCAAGGATCGTTCAATTCTTTGGTGCTGCTCGCCGGCACCATAGGTACCATAGACGCCTGTGGATTGGACTGCGATGTGCTGGGTCTCGGCACATTTGACTAGTAAACGTAAAATCAAGTAGATTAGCAACGTACCGCGATAACCTCAAAAACATACGGTATTTACTTACTGTGAGCGGCGGTGCCATGGATCCCTCGTCAACGACACTTTTAGCTGGGCTCGAGAGGAGCCTCTTTAGCTCGTTGTCACTTTGCGCAGCCATTACGAATGTCATAAATACATTAGATTTCCGTCACGTAGTCATCACGCGAATCAGCAACAGTTTAAAGATCCGATACGGCACACCTGTACAGCCCATTTGGAGCACAGGATCGGCCATATTGAAATTTGAGCCGAAGTCAGCGTCAGAGGCGAGGTGTTTCAGATGTCGCTTCTGTATGGAAGCCCAGTTATGGAAGCGTCCCTCTGAATGTATTCCTAAACACACAAATTTCAGTCCTGAAATCGCTATGTTGTATTTTCAATAGCTAAATTTAATAATTTATTTACTTTTACTAATCTGTAAAAGACTTATTGAATTCCTATTTATAATTCTTATTTAATTGTTAAAAATTGAAGCATAATACGTTTTTTTTTGACATTAATGCGTAATAATAATAAAACATTTCGGTAGAAAAATAGCATTACCTTCAAGTTTTATCTTTTTCTTGCTCATTTAAATAACAAGTAGGTTGTATAATCACAAACATTTTTGAACCGCACATTTAAGTAACTTTTCTGATAAAAAAATCGATTTATTCAACTGCAAGTGCGCACTACAAAATTATTAAATCTATATACTATTTATATTTGTTAATTTTACACTTTTACATTACCAATACTAAACTTTTATACTCTCGCTTTTATACGCCATATTAATTACTTATTCTACGTTCAAAAACTCAATCAAATTTGATCGAAAAGAAAAAAGGATTGTACACTTGTGATTGGTGTATCAATGACCAATAGTAAATGACCTTTTGATATGAAGTCGTTGCTGTTAGCAACAATAGTGACTTCTAAACTCATTTTATCATAATTTCTCGATTGCTAACCGGTAAAATGAGTTAAACGAAAAAAGTAGATTATTTGAAAACAAACGAGTGTGGAACAATGACAATGAATTCATTACCTGTTGGAAATGAAAGTAGTTCAAATCTTGTGATTTTTGATATTTCGAAAAATGAAAAAAGATTAGGCGAAGAGTACAAAGCATTGCAACGCAAATTAAAGCCAAAATGGAAATTTACCGAGTAAGTATATAATAAAAAACTTTTAATAGTATATGCCCCACAACTGTTTTAATCAATATTTTTAAAAAATAAAAAAAAAACAGAAACACGGAAGTGTTATCTCAAGAGTTTTTATCCACTGCCAAGATTTTAGTATTAGCGGGTCCAAAAAACAAATTTACAGAACTAGAAATGAATTCTATAAGGACATTCATCAATTCTGGAGGAAATGCTTTAGTTATGCTTGGAGAGGGCGGAGAAAAGAAATTTAACACAAATATTAATTTTTTGTTAGAGGAATATGGCATAATGGTAAACAATGGTAAGTTTGTCATCGTTACTCATATTCTTTAGAAGTATTCGAGTTTACTCCATTCACGGATTTAAAAAATTTTAGATTGCGTTGTAAGAATGAATTACCATCAAACCTTACATCCCAAGGAATCCACAGTCTGTAAAGGACTATCAAATAAGTCTGTATTTTCGAAACATCGTGAAGACAGAGAGTAAGTAATTACAACAAATATTTATTATTTTAATATTTCATTTTAAATGATGATTTATATTTTTACAATTATTCGAGGTTGCTATACATAATAAATAAAATATTTTCGCCATTAATAAAATAAGACTATAATGATAAATACGTTTTCAGATTAAAATTTTTATATCCCTATGGTGCAACTCTTAATGTTGTTAAACCATCCATAGTTGCGCTATCGAGCGGGACGATTACGATACCCACAAATCGACCAATTTGTGCGTATTATTCATCTAAATCAACTTCTGGGAAACTTGTAGTTTTAGGATCATCCACGATGTTTACTGATGCCTACATAGATAAAGAGAAAAACGATGTACTTAGAGAAATGATTTTTAGTTTTTTCGATTCCGAGCCAATTGAAACTTCTGACATGCAAGGGGATGATGCCGATGTAATTATATTAAATTTGTTACATATATACGTATTTCTTTAAATTAGTCTTTAGTAAAATGTTGGATAATTTAAATTCGATATGAAAGAAATTAAATTATACTGTGGATTATTCACACGCAAAAAATTCTTTTCAAATTAATTAAATTTTACCATTTGCTAACAATAATTTAAATTTTACGTTCAAATTATCACTGTTCCATTTCTGATTTTAATATGTTCTTTTTAGTACTGGGAATATAATTTTGTACCAGATATAACGCAACAAGCCGAGAAACCGAAAGTATGTACACAAGATTTAGACAGCGTTGACATGCCGCGAGAATATACCAAACTGTTTAAACACGACTTGTACTCCATCAATCTGGACATGGTTCCTGCGAGCTTAAAAGCTTATGAGGACCTGAATGTGAAGCACGAGCCTCTAAGTTTGATTGCTCCAAACTTCGAAACGCCTTTGCCACCGACGCAAGCGTCTGTAAGTATTGTTATAATGCCTCCAAATTATATTTTAATAATAAATGACGGATCCATGTTCGTGAATCAATTATTCAAAAAGACAAAAGATTGACGCAATGATTTTTCCTTGGCACTTTTGCAGAATTTCTTTTTTGTTTCAGGTTTTTCCGCCGACATTTCAAGAGCTACCACCGCCAGCCTTGGAACTATACGATCTGGATGAAGCATTTAGTTCTAATTTCTTGAAACTTTCACAGTTGACGAATAAATATATGGCTGATACCGATTCTGCGAGCGAAAAAGAATTGGATTATTACATAAGAGAATTCGGTGCGATAATGCGAATTAGTAACATTGAAACTCTTACAGCCAAAGGTGTTTTAAATCATGTTTTTATGAAGATCAGCAGTTACAAGGCAGCTCGGAACTAATGCCTTCACGAAGTTTTTTACACATATAAGTTAATTGTACAGACTTTGTTATGTATAGCATTTACTATTAAAAAGTACCCTACTGAAAAATCTCACCTGAGATCTCATGCCAAAATTTCATGTAATGATTTTTTTGCTTTTATGCACGTTTTAAACCATTGTTAGTCGATTAATGACAATTTATAAAAATTTAAAACTTAGAAAATTTTTGAAAAATTTTCGTATTTTTCAATAATAATCATTAAATAACTAAGATTAGTTTAAAACGTGCAAAAAAGCAAAAAAATCATTACATGAGATTTTGGCATAAGATCTCAGGTGAGATTTTTCAGTAGGGTAATCGATTTTCATAAATTTGAAATATATTCGCAGTTGTAAAAATAGAATGGAAACCGATGTTTAATTCCTACAATTGTTTAAGCGGTGTTTCAGCTGTTTGAATTTATTATATATAGTTTTTTTCAATGACTATGAATTCGTGAGTTCTCCAGAATATGTACATTATAGTTTAAACGGCCCCTCACTTGGTGTTGTCATAACAGTTGTTACTAGCCAGCTAATACAAAAATGAACTTAAGGGACTCTCATTTTCGGAAATATCAAATTAGACTTTTAAATGCGAGGTTCAGTCTAATTTAGCGAAATCATACGAAATATATTTAATCTATAGCTTTCACTTTAAATATATCTAATATTGATCATTTCCGCAACTATTTTGAAAAAATGTATCTGCAATTACAAGAAAATCAATTCAACTAAGCATAATTATTTTAAGTAAAATTAGCAGGAAAATCCATGTATGGGTTTTTCGTTTTTAAGAATACGAATTGTCGATGCATTAAGGGGAAGCAGTAGCGTCCTCCCTCCTTAGGCTGATCGATCTATTTCTATGTCCAGTTAATTTAAAAAACGATAAATCATATAAGCCCCATCTTGCACAAAATGATTAATAGCAACGAGTACTACGCCGGCCAAGTCCCGATATTACGCAAAATAATAAATATTAAAAGTTATAAACACATATACATATAACCGTAATTTTGAGGTTAGCTGTCAATGCGAAAACGCGTCTTACTGGTTCCAATTAATAGCAAAAACGACAAATCAGATCGACTTCAGCTAGCACAGGATGATTCATTGTTTCGAGCACTACGCCGCTCAAGTCCAAATATTAATTTTCGTTGTAAATAGAAAAAGATATCAGCGAAACAAAAAGCACGTTAGTCGCTACTGCATCCCCTTAAATATAATTAAGTTATGGATTAAATGTTACCAGAATATGCGTTTATTTTAAATTTTATAAAATCAATTTTGTATTGTATGTGATGAATTTACAATAAAAATATGTATTTTTAATAAAATCATACAATTATTTACTATTTCGATTTTTTATTTTACTAATATACTAATTTACTAATGATCAAGGATTAACAATGATATCTAGAGAAGTGTACTTTTTCAATACATATAGTGTATGTATATGTATAAATATACTTAATGATATAAATTTAATTTTTTGAAATAATACTTTATAATTAATGAACAAAAATAATATAAATATTTAATATTTTAAACAAATTATTGCATGTTGTGTTATTAAATTATTGTATTGAATTTATTATAATAAATTTATAAATATAACCGGTATCTTAAGTATATTTTCCTTTTAGTTAAGTAATTTTTTACTCTTACTAACATTTGTATAGCTATTTTGAATTTGCCGCATTTTGTGATATCACCTTTATTGATGCATTTTATATATACTGCTGAGTGCGAATGTATAAATTCATATATATAGTATACCTCACATGATAGGAATCTGGCTTTATACTTTATGTATTGTTAACATATAACCTCAAAGTTTTCAAGGTCCAGCCGGGATTTGTATACAAACTTGAAGTAAAAAAACATTTTTATGTATCAAAGGTGTAAAGCAGTTAATAAAAGTAAAAGTACTATCATGTTTCCCTAAAAGTTCTTTGGTTGCAGTGCAGTGATTAAAATTAAAAATGTCAGTTTTCTTCGTAAATACGTAAGTATAGATGCTCAATAGGTTGGAGTTTGGGTTTTATTTTTGTTTAGTTCTTTAAAAACTATTAGTTTTTCTTAGAAAAGCTAAATAATTTTTTCAGATTTTAGTTTTGTTCACCAAGGTGCTTATTTTTCATTATGGAGTTCTTTGTTAAATCGTGTGTATTATTTATGATTTTTATGATTGGCTTTTTGATTTATCTAAATGCAGTCCATATAAATTAACAATTCCTTTCTTTTATTATAGAAGTCAAGACAGTGAAGTTGAAGGAGATAATGGGGACTTGCAAATTGCATCACCTGGAAGCTCTGAAGCTCAACAAGCATTGGGGCAGTTTTGGCCGAAAGTCACAGAGGAAATTAAAAAAATTACCACTGTAAATATTAATTATTTAAATATATTTAATATTTCATAATTTATAATAATTATACATGTTTTAGATGGACTTGAAAACACAATCGTTACCACTTGCAAGGATAAAGAAAATCATGAAACTAGATGGAGATGTTAAAATGATAAGTGCGGAAGCTCCAATGTTATTTTCAAAGGCGGCAGAAATATTTATACATGAATTAACTTTAAGGGCATGGGTTCACACAGAAGACAATAAAAGGCGGACTCTGCAAAGAAACGACATTGCAATGGCAATCACAAAATATGACCAATTTGATTTTCTCATTGATATCGTTCCAAGAGACGAATTGAAACAGAGCAAAGCTCAAACAGATAATACTGTTCGTACCTCGATGAATTCAGATCAAGTACATTATTATTTTCAATTAGCACAGCAACAAGCATCTGCTAATCAAACTGTACAAAGTGCACAAGCATCACAACCTATTCAAATTGTGCAACCTTCTTCAGGTCAAATTCAGGCTATTAATATAGGCAGTCCTGTAGAACAAGTAAGTTCGATACATTTGAAATATTTTGCAAAATATCATCAAGTATCATAATGTTATTAGAAAAAAAATATTACTATACTAAGAGACCATTAAAGCTGCTTCTCGCATAGATATTAAATTTTTGAAACTTTTCTTTAATAAAAAAAATTGATTAAATTAAAAATTTGGGAATAATTTAAAATTTATAAATGAAACATGTTCAAGCTTTCTAATCTTTTGAATATGTGCAACATGACTCATCAATAACTGCAGTGTTCAATAGATTTCAATATTTTTGACTGGGATTTGGACATTATTTATTTATTTATTTATACATTTGCTTATTTATTTAACATTTACATGTTTTTAATGTGTGCACTATTGATACATATTTTAAAAATTTTATAAATTGTATAAATATTTTTAGAATTTTAATTGGCATTGCTTCCTATAATTTGAAATTCTTTTTCATAGGAAACTAGTACGAGCACAGCACAGACACTTACAGTACAAAGTCCTCAACAAACCGGTGGACAACAAGTTATACAATTGCAGCAGCCTCAACAAACTGCTACTGCAACAGCTGGAGGCATACAAATAGTTCAACAAATTGTTACACCTAATGGAGAAATTCAGCAAATTCCTGTTAGTATTTCTAAATAATTCTTAATCATACTGAATTCGAAAAAACATTGCCCTTTACTAATATTAAAAATTCACATTTAGATCCAATTAACGCCTCAACAACTGCAAATGATTCGAATGCAAGTTCAGGGTGGAAGCAATCAACCAATAATAATTCAAGCTGCTCCGATTCAAGCTCAACCTCAATTGATTCAAGTAGCACAAAGTGGTCAAACTCCAGTTTTTCTGCAAACTAGCAGTGCTGATAATGAATAATATCGAAGTATATTATTTATCAGTCCTTATAATTATAAGTTCACTTAAATCAATTCATACTAGAACGGTGTGAAGGCCGCCTAAGTTATTATATATATAAATGAGTGCAATTGTCAGTCATTACTTGTGAAAACAATCCATCCCATTCGTGGAAATATTATAAATAAATATTTTTATAAATTAATATTAATTCATCAAAATTTAATAATTTATATCCATCAAATGATTTTAAGTTTCACAGTAGCATATTTAAATTATACTTCTGTTTTTACAATTTGGATTTTTTCAAGTTTTGCAATAATCTTGTAAGAAAGTTAAATTTGAGATCTCAATTTCTGAAGTAAAATTTTTTTATCAACTGCAAGACTGAGTAGGCAAGACTAACCTATCTTGTATTTGAACCCTCCTGCGCATAAAGCCGAGTTAATTCGTCCAAACAGGACTATTATCATATGCAGGAGGATGAGTTAACTCGTCCACACATTTTTCATCATAACTTTTTATCTAATTCATTTAGATATATTTATGGCGGCGTAAATGAAAACTGAAGAGCTGTAAATCAATGCTGTGTAGATAGAAATTTTTATTTTTATGTTTATATTGGTATTTTAGTATAGCAAAGTCGTATTTTCGACTAATTTAAAAATACGATTACTGTATTTGGAAGCAACTTTTGGGGTAATAACTCCTGCGCAGGAGGATTAATTATATTTTAAATTACTTTTTGTGCAATAGTGCCAATTCATTAATTATAAAAATTATTAGTTTGCAACATCTATGGTATGTAGACAATATTCACTTAGATTATGTATTATGTAGTTTACAGTTTAAGTAAAAGCTGCAATTTCATACCTTGATGGTACAGTGTGTATTGATTAATTTGAGCAATTCAAGCACTAATTATTCTGCAAATTTCTGAATTTAATTGGTGAGAAATCAAATGAAGCAGCGGCAACAATAAAATGCAATTAAGAAGATTCATATTAAACTTTGAAATTTATTGAATTCATATCGTAAAATGAGAAATGAAAAAAAAGAACGCTTATAAACAAGAAAAGGAGAGGAGAGGTGATGATCCACCGCGGTGCATCACGAACAAATGCTCGCTCGACCAAGAAGACTAAAAACAACGGTGTTCAAAATCATTTGGAGCCCTCCCATTGACCATCCGTCCCTTAATTCGCTCACGCTCGAGTTGAGAAAAAAATCGCTGCCAAGATTCCCCCATACACACGCATATACACTAAGAGAGAGAGAGAGAGAGAGAGAGACGAGGGACCTGTCATCGTTCTCCTTGTCGTTGGCTCGTTCGGATGCGTCGATGCGAAATGAGGCGTACCGAGAAAGGAAAAAGAGGAGCGCGAAGAAACGCTGGAATGAAGATAAGCGAGCAAGAGAAAGAGCGCGCAAGATGTAATCTGATTCGCGTGGCGGCTCCTCTCTCTCTCTCTCTCTCATTCTCTCTCTATCTCGTTCTGGCGGCATGGCTCGCATGGCTGAGCCTCTCTCGGGAGGTACGAGCGTCGCGCCGAGGCTAGTGCAACCTGGATTATGTTTCAGCGGTGCTGCGGTTCTCTCTTCGTCCACCTCCTCTCCGACTCTCTTTCTCTTTATCTGTCTTTTCCGTGAACTATACGTATATGTGCGAGAGTCTTGCGTGTGCGTGTGTGTGTGTGTGTGTGTGTGTCTTTCTTTTTGTGGGTTATCATCTCTTTAGGTCTCTATGGGTCGAGAAGGGGACGTGGCCGGTGGTAGCTGGTTATGATAATTTTTTTGTTGTGTACCATAGAGTGGCTTCTTTGGCATGGGCGATCGAGCCTCGAATTCGGGAATCCTTGCTAGTGCGCTTTCTTATGCAAGGATGTAATGACGGTACTTGCATGCACCGCAACTTACGAGGCAAGTTAATTACTTTATTTACTCACTATGTGCAGGTTGATTATAATGCTTAGAGATGCGACCAATAAAGTATTGCTTTTTAATTGTCATCTATATTCTCGTATAATTGTCGACGATTAAATAGCTAGTAAGGGACTTTAAAACAGGTAGTAATTTAAATGTATATCATAATAACATTGGAATATCACATGATAATATTATTCACAGATGAAAATTAAATTTCATTTGTGAACATACTGATTAATCGTGCCCCTATACATAACAGTTAATTAATTAAATGACACAGTTATCTTGTTATTTTAATCATAAATGGTAGAATATTTAAAACAGAAGAGACCGACGCTAAGCGCATTAAACCGGATTCCTTCGTTTTTCGCCATAGACATTAACAATCGGAAATCAACTCGTGAAAATAATAGGAGCTTATAAAGGGTTGTGAGATATAGACAGGTTCAGAACAAAGGCGAAAATAAGTGCAAGCTTTTCACCGCAAACATACTCGTGAGAGCCATATACTGGCGCAGGATGGAATTGAAATAAATAAAGGAGAAAAGAGTGAGTGAGAGAGAGAGAGAGAGAGAGAGAGAGAGAGAGAGAGAGAGAAGAGAGAAGAACGTGTTCATGATGATAACATCTCACGTTGTGGCTCACGAAGAAGCCTAGTATATGTATAAGGAGATTCCAAACTCGAGAACCTGTCTGACGTTCTGCAAAATACATTTATTTTTATCTGCCTGATAGAGGAAAAAAGGAAGAGGGAGGACGACTCTTTTTTAATCTTATAGTTCCAAATGAATCTTTTCGTAAATTTTAAACGTTTGACCGTTTATTTTTAACGATTATTATTTCGGTATTACTTAAACTTTTGAAAAGATCTGGATTTGTTCAATTTTATTGAACAATGAAACTGAAATACATGTCTCTTTTAGTGTTTTTGTCAGAAAAGTATTACCAAAATTTATAGTAATTTAAAAATTGTCTAGTTTATTTATTGATTGAAGACTAAATACAAAAATCCAAAGGTAGACGTAGAGAAGTTAATTATACAAGTGACTAATAAGAACAGTGTCACATCTCTGGGTAAAAGGATTCTGATGAGCCTTTGAGAAGCGTTTTCTGGTACTTAAACACGACACTCGGTACATCATAACCCGCCTCATTCTAATCGCTCCTTGTGTTCGAGAAATAGACCCGTTTACTTTGAATGACTATTATTTTAGTGAAAAATACTTTGTGCGCTTTTGATCATAATATCGACCTTACATGTGTGCCTATGATTATAAATTTAAATGCAAAAATGAATAACTGGCAAAACTCTAATTTTTCAACTTGCTACGTTTGACAATAATGATTTACTTCTTATGTTATAATATCTAAAGCTAATATAAAGTTCTATTATACCTTCTATTTTTAAGAGGTAACAATCTAAAATTATTGTGTATACACAAGATATGGGTGTACATTTGAATCGGCAAATTTCAACTGTACATCTTGTATGTAAATCGAATTAGATTTGTTAAAATTATTAACACATGTATTGCATTTAACATAAAAATTACACAAATTGTGCGTTTTGAACAAAACGATTTACATAAAACACTAAATTTCCAACCGTGTAAGGTCGCATATGTCAAGTCATGTACATACACGTCTGTCATTATCATTTAGTTTTCTAGTTCATATAATAAATTATCTTTATCAAATAGAGTAGCTCATTAACATTCCTTTCTAAGACTGATTTGTAAACTAATTCAAATTTTGTTATAATTTATAATAAATAAATGCATAGTTGAATCATATTATTAAATGGCAAGAATAAAATTAACTGTAATTAGCGAAGTGATTTTGACACACACTTGTCTTTGGTGCGCGCCGTAATAAACGGATACTTCGCCGTTCTAGAAACATAATTTTGTCAAACCCGATTATTAACTAAATTACTTCACAATTATTATTTTATTAGACCAAGGAACTGCCAGCCCAAAAATGTGATGTATATATAAAGTCTTTCTATGAAAGAAAGGAAGAACACGAAGAAGAAAGATAGATAGAGAGAGAGAAAGAGAGTGAGGGAGAAAGAGAGAAAGATGAAATAGGGTGTAAGAAAGATGGATGAAGATCTTGCGAAGGAGGCCCTGACATCCTTTTGTTAGGGCGGAACAAAGATGTGCTCCATTTAGTGGCGTCACGGAGCGGCGAGCATCCGTACGTTGCCAGGGGTTACGTTGGGGGAGTGAGACAAGCGTCGCTGATGCTCGCATCTCTGATGATGATGGGCCCACCGAAAACGAATTTAGATGAGAGAAAGTGCCCGCGCTGCCTACATCTATCAATTTAGAAAAATCTTCTTTATTTTATATCTATTATCTTAATTTCTCTCTCTCTCTCTCTCTCTCTCTCTGTACACATGAAAGTTATACTGTTCGTGAATAATATGAAACTGTCCTCGAACACCGAAAAAGGGTATATAATTTTAAAGCAATTCATACGACTTTTTATTTTCATGTCTTTAAAAATACGTGAATGATATAATTTTTTACTAATTCTTTGAATAAAATAATTAATTAGTATTACATGCTATAATGTGAAATAAATATTTTTGGTAATTGTATACTTTCGTACATTATTTGTACAGCACTCGACATCCATATTCAAATTTCAATGTAGAATATAATTAATTTTGAAATCTATTTTATAAACATTTTCCTGTCATTTAACATAAAAAGGGAAGAATACATTTTAAAAAACCGAACATTAATAAAAGTCTCAATGCAATTTATATTACAGTTGATGTACTGTACAAAATTATATTCTATTTATGGATCAGTTCTTGAAACACGTATTAAAGCAACATGAGCCAAGTGCTTGTACATTAAGGATATTGAGGCTATATAATCGAAACGATGACACACACTTGAAAGTTTGTAAATATTATAAGGCGATATTAATAAAACAAGATCACCCACAAAATTTATAATACAAAGTAGAAAAATTGAGAAGCTCGTCTAAAATTTATCCATAAGTATAAATGTCAAATTAACTCGGATTTTTACAGAATTTAACAATTTCTTATCGAAATTTAAAAAAACTAAAGAAAAAACATTGTCAAGAGGTTGAAATTTTGTATAGCAATAACTAATTACACTTCAAACATGTAACAATACGATAATAAATTTATGCTAAAAGCCATAAACCAAGCAATTTAGGATTAGCGTAGTAAAAAAAAGCAAATTCACAGCCAAAAGTTTGTGAAATTAATATGTATATTTAGTAAGAAAATACTTTTAAACATATCTAAATGAATTTAAACCGGATTCAATCTAGTATCTATCTAGTAGTATACCTATCGATAATTGAAAATTATTTTAGGAGAAATTAAAAATCTGGGTTCTTGGTTTATGAAGCGATGTGTTTCAAAAGCTGATTCCTTGTATGCAGCGAGTTTAAAAGTATCCCCTCGCACGTATAGACAGGACTTAAAGAGTGCAACTTCTGAGGCCCCCCTGTACGATTATTTTTGTATATTTATTAATCCACGCTTCGTTTAATTTTTTTGTGGAATATAACAGAGACTAGTTTGTAAATTACCATTTATAATTAATTATTGCAACTGTAATATGATTCTGTATACACTGCGGATATTCAAAAGCCATACGTAAATAGATAATTTAAATTGAATACTGCAACTGGTAATTAATGTAATTCAATCTATGTGTAAAATTGACTTTAAATAAGATATTCTTATGTCTATAAATAAATAATATAGGTATCCAATTGAATCTGGGATTCAAGTGCATCCAATAGTCGAACAGCCATAAACGTTCGAAACGAAGCGAGCATTTCGTTTTTTCAAGCCAAATCGAAGCCTCGCACAGCTTCATCTTCATCAAACACATTTGTCATCATTTAGAAGAGAACTGCACAACGAAACCGACGTTATATAAAAGCGATGACAAGCCCATTACGGTTTTTCAGCTCTCGCCAAAGTGCCTCTCGTATATAGCGCCAGCATCAAAAGAGAGAGAGAGAGAGAGGAGCCTTGGCACGCGACGCTCACGGGGTAGCTGGAAAAGCACTCTCGTCGAATTTTCCCGCCGTCTGCAGCGCGCGAGGGTCGTTGGCGCGCGGTGAAAAGCTCTCTCTCTCTCCCACCCTCCCACTCTCTCTCTCTCTCTCTCTCTCTTTCACGTTATAGACGAAAATGTTCGGGGGGCCTACAACACACTGCACACACAACATTATGGTATATAAAAGCCTCAGGGCGTTCTCTCTATCTCTGTCTCTCTTATTCTGCAGGCTGCTTGGAGGAGAGAGAGAGAGAGAGAGAGAGAGAGAGAGAGAGCACGGCTCCGGGGACTGACTACGCCACTGGCTCGAAATACTCGGATTTCACGACATGTTTACAAAGATCCTAGAGATAAGTTGAGAATGGCCGGGGCCGGCTCTCCGTGCCTCTCTCTCTCTCTCTCTCTCTCTCTCTCTTGTTCTCTCGCTCGCTCCTCATGGGTGTAAGGTGACAGCTGCCTGCGCGCCTGCGTTCGGACGAATGTGTAGTCACTCGTACATGTACATATATACCTCTTGAGCTTACCTCTGTATATGCGTTCTCTCTGTTGTGTGTGTGTGTGTGTAGGTGTGTGAGTGAGAGAGTGCACTTCAGCACTTAAGGCGTGTGCGCGAGTGTGCACACTTAAGACCGCGTGTGAGTGAGTGAGTGAGCGAGAGGGAGAAATAAGCATGAAGGTAAATTTACCGCGACTGCTTCTCTCTCTCTCTCTCTCTCTCCTACTCTATCTATCTTCATTTTTACAAGTGCTGATTTTGTTCTGCTTTACATATATACATATGCCGAAATCCGTTCCATTCGATCGTTATTTAAAAATTAATTAAAGCCTCTGTTTGTGCTCAAAGACACGTGAAATTTGAAATTAATCTAACGCTCAATCTTACACAACTACTATACATCCATTCAAATGTTTGGGGTAGTGCCACACTGATGCTATAATCATGACAATCTGAATTCGCTCCGATACAAATACTGGTATACCTGCATCTATAATAAAATTATCTTAATAAATTTTAACAATATAGCGTTAAGGCTGATTATATCGAGTTTAAGAAGTTACGAGCGCAATGTAAGTATTATTATGTAAATAATACGAAGAAGATTAAAAATCTTCCCAATAATATGCTTTTGGGCAGTGTGAGATAGTGACAATAGTGTTCTCACTGATGATTTATTTGCAAGCTTTTTTAAATCTACGTTTAATTATGATAATGTCCCTCCAGTAGCTCACACCGACTGTAGTAATGTTTTGTATAGTTTGGAGTTTTCTTGATCTCCACAGCAGATCTAACATCAGATGCACCTTTTGTTCAATGAATCTTTGAAAAATGGTTGTTTTCCGGATGCTTGGAACAAGTCCGGTTCTAAATTTGATATTGATAATTATCGCCCGATAACGGTTAACTGCTTTTCCAAAGCCTTCGATGCGCTACCCACGGATATATTATGAAATAACTATTTTTGATATACGTGTCCGTAAAGTACGCACTTACGGACTGTTTTGAGTCCGTAAAATTTACACACTTTACGGACTGTTTTCTGCCTACAAAGCAGTCCAAAAAGTGCGTTCTTTACGGACCATATATCAAAAAATAATGTTCGATCCTCGGCCGTACTATTTTCCGGACCTCGTGGAGTTTGTCCACCAATCTCCACTCGGTCCGTAAAATCGTTTTTACGGCCTAGGATCGAAAACTACTATTTTGTTAATCTTCATATCAGAACCACATGGTTTTGTTGTTAATCGATCCGTGATAACTAAGCTCTTGATTTATTCTAATTATTGTTGCTACATTCGAGAGTGGAGATCAAGTTGACTCTATATATCTAGATTTTAGTAAGGCCTTTGATTAGGTAAATCATGATATACTTTAAAGTAAAGTTGATAACTTTGGCGTTAGAGGCTCATTACTATCATGGTTGTCGTCCTATCTTAAGGGTAGAGTTACTTATGTTAGACTAAAAGGTATTATTTCATCTCCATTCTCTGTGCCATCTGGAGTTCCACAGGGATCCCAACTTGGACCATTGCTGTTTGTAGCGCTTATCAACGATATCTGTAACTCCTTGAGTTGTGGTATTTTGCTTTATTCTGATGATGTGAAACTGTAAACTAAAATTAATTCGGATTATGATTATGATGCCGTTGAATAGATTAATATTGTGGTCTAAACTAAATTCCTTTTCCGAATGTTTCCTCCATAGAAAGAAAAAAAAATCAGGTTCAAAAGGAATAAATAACAATCTATAGAATTTCGTCACTTTCAAAATTACATACAGACGTACCAAAATCGAACGGTAATCCCGCAGCAAAATCCATATTGCTCGCATCGATTGAAAACGCTATATGCTTATATATATATACGCATCAGGGCGCATCAGGGGAGTGACACGCGTTATTTACATCTATATACAGCACAGGAGCTCGCAAACCGTGGACGCGATATATATGTATATATTTGGGACAACAATTGCGTGCATTCGCGTACGCGTCACGCAATGGTGGTGCACTTGGCTGTCGATCATATAATATAGGTACATTCGCGTTCCCCGACATGTAAGAAGTACGTACGCGAATAACAAGCCCGCACGGTAACGCAGATATACATGACAAAAGAGCGTCGAGTGCCAATCCACCTCCTGCACCTCGACCGCCAAAGAGAGAGAGAGAGAGAGAGAGAGAGAGAGTGAGTGAGAGGGAGGGAGGTGGAGGAGAAGGAGGAGGAGCGAAGAAGCACGTGGGTGGTCGCGTCCGCGTGCGTGTCGAGCCTCTGCTGCTGCCGCCGCTGCCGAGCTGCTGCTGGGGATATATCCTGCGGGCCTGCACCTCGTGAAGCTTATTCCCCCCATTTATATGTCAGAGCCCGTGCACACGCACGCAGCCAGCGTATTATACTAGGTTTTCGCTGGCGCTGCTGGCGCTGCTGCTTCTGCTGTTGCTCTCTCCCTCCTGCAGTATATGCTTTCTCGGTTTTCCTTTATCTCCTGCAGCTTTGCACGCGCGCGCCTATCCTGATTAAGCGCTTTACTTTACGAGCTATGCTTATAAGCGTAAATCCGTCGCGATGCCCGCGCAGCTCGTGTGTGCTGGCTGCTGCAGCGGAGCTTCGTTAATATCGCGAGGGAGGCTTAATTGTCTGATAAATATAGAGGGAGGCTTCTTTTTTATACGAGGCCTGTAAATTACGTACGTCTTTTTGCTCTTTGGCGCGTCCTTACCTGTGTGTATTTTTATAATAGGCAAAGTACGAGGGCATTGGACTGAAAATGGAAACCAAGTATTGAGTGATGGACTTTTTTTTTGGCTTTAAAAAAGATATTTTCGGGACAAGATTGTTTTGCCGGTTGTTTATATCGATTTTTAGTAATCAAAGAATAATTCGAGACTCGCGAATTGTGAAACGCAGGATTTTTATGCGAGATATATATAGGTGAAATCTTAATTGCGAACGTATTCTCGATTCTCCGTTATTTTATACGCGAACGCACGAATCATGATCGAAAACGGTTCTCATGGAACATTTGAACGCGCAATTCACCCCAAACCAGCAAATCAGCGTCCATTTGTCCACTCAAAGAGGACACCCATAACGGCCATAACGCCATCGCTTCCGGGCCTCGGTCACTTCGCATCTTCCTCTACGCCTCGTACTCACACACACGCACACACACACATTCGACAGCTCCAGCCCTCTTCCCTTCAAAACGCTCACCCGCACTTATCTTCCTCCTTTTTTCATATACTCCATCCTCTCTCTCGTGCAGGCCTCTTTCGCCGCGCTTCTTGTATTGTGCGCACCGCGTATAACGTTATGCCTCTACTTCGTCCAAGATGACGACAGTGGAGAAAGAGCGAGAAAGAGATTGAGACCGAGTCTTTGTATTCCGTTATACTTATATACTTTTTCTCGGAAGCGTGCTATATAGGCTTTTTTATCGTCTGTTCTCGGACTCCATGCGCGATTGCCGTATTTTTCGATGATTATCTTTGTGGGGGCCGCGCGCACTTTGCTTATACATATATACCGGTACAAAATCACCACGGAATTCAGGCTTTCACGCGCTTCCAGGCTCTTAGTGTCCATTAGAATTTTGGGGAATTTGTCTCAAGTGGATTGATTGGATTAGCGTGACGAGCGCGTTATGTTTTCTCGGATCTGTCGTTCTATAATATTGGTAACCTAAGGGATTCCATGTAGAAACTTTCAATTAGATAAAGAGATTTTCGATAAATTATAGGGGATTTGTGTCGAATTAAAAATATATTTATTATATAGAATTTGTGCGATGGCCTTTAGAGATGTCCGTATATATAAAGCAACAATTTTTATAGGTCAATTTTATTGAATCTCTCATTAAAGCAGAGCGATTCCATAAACTAACTGACATAATTGTTGTAACGAGAACTCAAGTCCTAATTACGACGCATATCCTCACTGATTTGCTATATTTAACATTTCTTTTTGCTCGCAGTAATCCTCCTTCGACAAAACAAATTTATACGTAATAAAGACACAATTACAGGTACCGCACTCTCGTGGCTCTCGATATTTTTTATCTACGTCGAACTCGTATAGCTCCCCCCGAGATAGAAAGAGAAAAGAAAAGTTCTCTCTCGTCTCATCCTCGCTCGCATATGCCGCTATAGTCCTTAAAAAGAGATTAACGAGAAGAAAAAGAGAGCGCAGATACACGGCAACGTCTTTTCTCTCGTTCGAGTGAAGAATCTCTCCGACGCGAGGAGTTTCCAGAAGAGGAAAAAAGCGCAACGCACTGCTGCGTCGTTTTTTTTCTCTCTCCAACGTGTAGAGCCGTTGTAGCGTGAAAAAGGCGCGCAATCGAGGGATCAACGAGATTAGGCCCTCGCGATTATAGACTTATTTCTCTTATTCTCTCGTGTATGGTGTGTATACGGAGTCCCTAAGGGAGACTGCATTCGGCATCCGTGGTTACGTAAAAGCGCTGATCCTCCATTGTTAACCGCCCCTCGCGCGGATTCATCGCGATATATGTATAGTCCGCTTTTTGCTTTTGTGCTGGGCGCGTGTTGTGCGTTGCTGCACGCTGCGCGCGCTTGCGTGACAGCCACTGATTGAAAAGGCCCGGACCTATGCAGTACATTGGGAAACTATAATACAATTCTCTTTGAGTTCTCTTTCGAATCTTATGATTGCATATGATTATATTTGAGTTAGTAAGTATATATTATATATGTAACTTTTTAGTTCGTGAGACATTGACATCGGTGAAACTATTGTTTCTGCAAAATTATGAATTCTGCTAGAGCCGAGTCTCGCATTTGATACCTTCTTTTTGGAAAAGATTTTTACTTCGGACTACCCCTACTAGATGGAAGCCGATTTTTCGGCTCCACTAATAAATTTATCATTTTACACTACATATAGAGATCACAAAACCAACATATCATTTGCGTCTAAGATAGAGTCCTTGTCATCTTACTGATGAGCCCAACAAGTAACCCGGGGCGAAAAGCATATTTCATTTCTAATTTATGTACAATTATTATATTTAATTTAACTTTAAAATTAATCTTGTTTATTTTTTGTATGATCCTTCATTTTACATTCTTCTCCTTTTACTTTATATGTAAGGTATTATGGAACTGTATATGTTTGACAAAGTACATCATATAATAGTAGTTATGATTATAAAATTCCTACGTTCCAAGACTATCAATAAATTCTACTTATTTTGAACTTTTTAGTTCATCCATATCTATTTATATATACTTTACAACAACAATTTGGAAGATAATTCAAGAAGTAAAAAAAGGTTTTTATGTACGTTTATGAATTTCTGGTCTAATCATCATAATATGGTTTCTATTTAATTAATGATTGAACTATATGATTATTCAATCAACTGAGCGTATACATGTTTTGATCTATTGACGCTACAATGCAATAGAAACCCGTATAAAAGATATATCATTGAAACCGTCTATACCATGTGCAACGTAATGTTCAATACAGAATCATAAATCATTACCGGCTGCACAGAGGCTAAATTGGTATGTATATACGTATTTGATATTTGAACGGCGCGCATCACCGCTAGTTTAATGAAACACAGGATACACAAATCAACTCTGCAAAAGAGACAAGAATGAAAATTCTTTGGATATTTCATTTCTCGCAAAAAAAAACAATATTGCTCTCCGGTGTAAGCGCTATATAAAAGTCGAAATTCCAAGCATGTCCCAAAGCTAACGAAGTCGGAGCCACCATGGGCTACTCCGTTGTAAAATAAGATTTTCCTTTGCGAGCGCGAAGCGAGCTGGGAAGAAGTTGCGTCGGTCTATATACCTGCACTCTCCTCTTCTCGCTCTCTCCGCCTTCGTCGTCAATCCTGGCGCATTCTCTTCTCGTCACCTTTCCTTATACTCCCTCGGCAGCTCTCGCGCCTTCTCTCGCTCTCTCGACGACGTAAAACTTTTAGCGAAATACGAGAATCCATCAAAGCGGCGCTGCTGCTGCTCCTGCACACGAGCGAAAGAGAGCGAGCAGCAGCAACCGTCAGCCCAAGAAAGTCGTCGACGCGCGAGAAGCTCTCTCTCTCTCTCTCTCTCTCTGCTCTCTTTTTGCTCTCGCTCTTTATTTTTTGCCTCTCTCCTCTCTCTCGACTTTGTCGCCCGCACGTCGCCGCCGCCGTTGCTGCTGCTGCTGCTGCTGTCTCGGCATTTTCTATGAGAATTTTTCGTATCGTAAACATAACGTTAGAAAGCTCTCGCGCGTAATGCGTTTTAAGGCAGATAATGGTTCTCTCCGCCGAACACGATACATCGATAGCGAAGCGGTCCTCTCTGCGCTGCTGCGAGCTCCATTTTGAAAAAGTAAATGTCGCACCCTTAAAAAAAGCCTTTTATCCTGCACTATTCCTTATAGCGGTGCTAATGACGTTGCAATTATTGTTCTTTTGTATACGCGAATTGGAGAAATTGAATTTCTCAAGTGTCGAACAAGCGTTACTCGCCATTAAAGTGAATTTTGTGGAGTTACCGGTAAAAGATGCAGTACCATATAGTTAATACGTTTCAGAATTTTTCAGAAAAAGCTTATCTATACGAATGGCCTAATAATGGAATCCCGGCCCGGTCTTATTCAGTGCAAGCAAGCTATTACTACATCGATTACCTATATAAATGAAATCTCTCGCGTTCCCTGCACCTCGCACCGTCTCGCCGCAAAGACACTCGAGCTTCTCAACCTCAACA
The DNA here is from genome assembly GCA_900490025.1 of Megastigmus dorsalis. Lineage (NCBI taxonomy): Eukaryota > Metazoa > Arthropoda > Insecta > Hymenoptera > Megastigmidae > Megastigmus > Megastigmus dorsalis. Next base: position 66,593 of record UELU01139124.1, read on the forward strand.
CTCGCTCAAATCCGCTTTATACCTAACTCGTATATTGTATACGCGCTTAAAATCATACACGCCTATACATATATGGGATAAAGAACAAAAAAAATGGTCCTATATGTGTGTGTGTGTGTGTGTGTGTGTGTGTGTAGCTGAAGTCGAGATACGCGAGGTAAGGAAAAGAGCAACGAGTATAGTGCGGGGTTACAAGGAGGAGTTGAAGCTCGTGAACACAGTGCAGACGGGGGGAGGGGGGAGGGAGGGAAAGAACAAGTTGTAAAGCGAGACGACAGTTATTATTATTCGTCGCTGTGTGCGTATCCATAGGGAAACCAGTTTTGTCGCTGTTCTCCTCGCCAAAAGGTGCCCAGGCGTATATATGTCGCGCGGATACGCCTATCGCAGTATATACGCAACTTGTGTGTCTACGTATGGGTTCGTTTGCGTGTGTGAGGTGCGGGCGATTCGGTGTCACGAGAGCGCCGAGTCGCGACAGGTGGTGATGAGAAAAACGCGCGAGCGAGACGTTAGATGAGACGGATACAAGTCGAATTCTCGCTTGATTTGCTAATAAGTTCGCCAACTGGATGGCTTTGCGACGTGTCTATATATACTGTGAGACTGTGCGAGAGATGCGAGAAGACTGATAGGATGGATGGAGAATGAATTTCGATGCTCGCCCGCGATTTTTCGTAAGATAGCTATGTATAGTATATACTCAAATATATAGATGGAATTTTGTACGGTTGCTCGATGTATACCATTAACTCGGTTAACGACAATATCACTTCCAACTTTTTGTGATTATTCATTTGAGATTTTCGCATCGTTTCGTCTGTATATACAATTTTGGTTTGATGAATTCGAGGTATTATTAGATTACAAGGTACGCTATCATGATATGTATACAATAGGAATTCAAATGATACAGCTGTTATATACTGATACCGAATTGTTATTTTTTAATTTCAACCTTGTTTGTAACAGTATTTATTGTATTAGTTTCCGATGATACTAATTATACATAAGTTTAAAAAACTTTATTTTCAAAGTTTGAACTGTTGTACAACAAGTTATTATGCAGTATGTCAAAGATATAAGAATGATTAACGAAAGCCGATATAATCTCGTTCTAAGCAATGTTCATTAATTAATACAGAAGTAAGACACACTCTATGCAAGTCTCGAGATAGTTTGCCACATTGTGACTTTATTCGATCGGATGAAAAATGGTCATCATCACGGCGTACGAGTTTGTAGAACGAACGCATAATTTGTATCTGATTAGTCAGCAGCCAGCTTGTGTATATATACGCTTATATATAAGTTCAGTCCTTTTTGTGGCGGCAGATTAATCGAGCCCCGAATAAGATGTGCTGTAGATCCTATCTTCATATAAGCGCTCGAAGACAAATGAGAAATCATTAAGATAAGATATTCCGGACCCGAGTCCAAAATAAATATGTTAGACAAAAAAGTAACGGTCACTCGGTGTCCGCGAAACTCTCTCTCTCTCTCTCTCTCTCTCGTAACGCTGTTACTACGAATTTCACAATTAAAAGCAGCGGTATATATTTTCAAGACGCGGTCGTCTGGTCGCGGCGCTTTAAAGTCTAAGCTTTAAAAAACACAAAAGTGCGCATTCCAATAAGTAAGAGCGCATAGAGCGAGAGACAGAGAGGGAGAGACGTGTATGTAGGAGGTAACCCAAGTATGCAATTATTTGTAAATTCCCTCTTGCGTTCAATCGGGCCGCTCGCGCAACGCAAGAGAGAGGGAGAGAGAGAGAGAGAGAGAGAGAGGGATTATTAAAGGGTCGGAATGCAGTCTCGTTTCAGAGTGATTCAGTCAAATAAACGCTGACGCGGCGAGAGGCGCAGTGTGACAATTATTCGAATGGGGGACACACTCGCTCCCTCTCTCTCTCTCTCTCTCTGTCTCCCTATATATCCTCTTTCCCTCGTGGACTGCACGTCTGGAACTGCTGCATCCCAAACTCGTGCAGTCTACTCTTCTGTCTCGACGTCTGTCCATCTCGTTTTTCTCTTTACGCGCGCTCTGCTTTCTTGTGGGGCACACGCGGTTTAGCTCGCCATGTCGCCGCTTCTGTTTTTTTCTCGCCGTATCCGTTTAACAATGGAATCAGTGATTTGGCTCGTTTAATAAAGCTGATGCAAGTGCGCCAATCGGCGTAAATGGCAAGAAAAACATTTCAAACAATATCGAATTAAATTATATGAGAAATTATTTGGGATATGTATGTTCAATTACTATGTGGCTGTGGCTGTCATCGCTATAGCGTTACGCGAATAAATTATTATCAATTGCGTGCAAACGTTTTAAGTTTGGTAACAATGAATGATACACTGAAGACTGCGGCAGTTTTATTAATTAAGTATCATTGACAGTCCAAGATATATACTGCAACATATATGACATGATACAGTCACGATCTATGCAAAAGATTATACTTTAAAAGTATATATATATGAATAATCATGATTTCACTGTATGAGATTGAATTCTGTCTTTTTGAAATAATAATATGACGTGAATATCGCCGAACGAAAATAATTTTTCTCAGTTATATTCTATACGTATAAATTGAAAAAATTTGACAATATATAAATACTACTTAACAGACAGATACAAATTTATTGATAGTAACATTTTATGAAAGCAAATACCTACTCCTAAATGTTATAAATATTTTCGAACATATCATCATTAATATTAACTAAATTAATTGTCATGAAAGATTCTCAACGATAAAAAAAAAGAGCAAATATTGATAAAAATTAAAGTCTATTAAAAGTTGTGCGATGATGTGTAGCATCTCTTGATCAAATATAATGCTCTTGATATAGATTTTAACGACACACAATCGAATGCTAAAAGATACTTGCGTAAACTCGACCGCATTTTGCAGTAATCATATTCCATCATTGCCTCCCGCTGTTTCCCCATTGCGCATTGGGGCGTCCCTTACTCCCTTTCAAGCCCTTCTCTCTTTCTCCCTCTCTCTCTAATTAAGCGGCTTCCATACCGGCCGGCTCTCAAAGCCCCCCCCGCGGTTCCCCTCTCCGCACGAGCTGCTGCAGGGAGAGCGAGACGAGCAGACGCTCGCTTCCTCGCTCCTGTCACACTGGCCTGGCTAGAGAGAGAGAGAGGGAGAGATAGAGAGAGGCAGAGCTACAACTGGCTGAAGAGCGAGCGAGAGAGCGAATATCCCGATGGTGGGCCACGTGACCACGGGGCGGGGGTGGTAGATATCTCTCTCTCTCTCTTGCTCGCTCGCTCGCTCGCTCTAGCTTTGTATAAGTATATATACATATACGCGGGAGCGAGCGAGAGAGAAAGAGAGGAAGAGAGCGCGACATTTCGCATGCTCAGGACTCCACAGGCTGCAGCGGCAGCGGCAGCAGCAGCCAGCATCACACGGCAGCCGAGAGCCGAACCGAGTGTTTGCCGGGTTTCTCTCTCTCCCTCTCTCGCTCGCTCGTTCGCACACAAACGATTCTCCGCAGCCTCTTCGACGTACAGCCTTGTGTACTGTATACACAGGACCTGTATATATATATACACACACTCCACTAGGGAAAGAGAGAGGAGAGTTCCCCCCATCATCGTATATAGGTACACACATATATAAGTGCGGGCTGCTGCTGCTGCTTCTTTTTTACACCGGCCTCTCGTTTCTCTCTCTCTCTCTCTCTCTCTCTCTGTGTGTGCGGTGCGAGCGACGGCCTTTTTTACGGGCCTTTGTGCACGCGTCGTCGTCGTCGTCGTTCGCTGTATAAACCATTCCAGTCGAGAACATCAACAAGCAACCAGCTCACCGAGTGCAGCACTCACGCATCGCGGACACCGAGTCCTCCTACGCACGCGAGAGATCGATTCGAGTCTCTCGCTCTCTCTCTCTCTCTCTCTCTCTCTCTCTCTCTCTCTCTGTCGGTGAAGAGAGTATACGGACGAGAGGAGAGCGATTATTATTAAGTATATACATATATATACGTCAAGTCCGAGAAATATACTGTTGTGATGTAGTGCTATGCTGTTGGTGTAAAAAGAGTGTGAGTGTGCGCGCGCGTCTCGATCTATCAGTGCCTGGCGAGTGGCGAGTAAGTACGACCCCTTTTATCCCCGTGCTGGGTTGTATACGATAGACACAGACCGGGAGAAACAGAGAGGGAGAGATAACTGCACGCGCCCCTTTCGTCCCCTCTCTCTCTCTATTAGGTCTTTTGCTCAAATCTCGTCTCCTGCACATCTCGCAGTTCATTATTATTGTGCGTGTGTAACAGTGCGCGCGACCGCGAGTGTCCTTAATTTACATGTGCAGCATATGTAAATCCGTGTGGCGAGAGGACACGTGAACCACTGCCTCTGTGCAGCCACCAAAAATTGGACCGCGAGAGCGTCACCACGAGTGTAACAAATATACGTATATATATACGTGTATTGTAGTTGAAACGGGGGAGAAGGTTGAGCGCCGCGCCGAGTGTTCTAGTATAAATAATATATACACACAAACACAAAGTGAAAAGAAAGTGGCGATCGGATTAGTGCGTGCACGTATATACGAGATGATCTGGCGAGTGCGGAAGGTGCGTGGAAAGTGAGAGTATATAGCGACAACAACGTCCTGTGTCTCACTGTGTAGGTGTACAGTGCGCGTGTGTGCGTGTGGATAAGTTATTAGTGTCGAGCAAATCCCTCTCGCGTTTATATACGCAGAGCACTTAACTGATAAGAGGAAGCCGTTGGGGAGAAAGGGACGTGCGAGAAGTATATAGGAAGGAAGGAAGGAAGGAAGGAAGGAAGAGAGAGAAACCCCCCGCGGAGTCGTCGCCGTTATCTCACGGGGAGGATGTGCCGCAGGTGCGAGAGGCGCGGGAGGAGGAACCCTTATCAGTAGCGAGTAGCTCGACGCATGCACCTCGACGTCCCGCTATGAGTTTCATTTAGCTCCTGCACCTTCTGCCTCGTACTCGCACACTCGCACTTTCTCTCTCTCTCTCTCCCGCTTTGCGTTTCTTTATTCCTTGTTTGTTCGTCGCGCGTTCGGTTTTCATCCTCCTTTTCTTCTTCTTTTTCTTGTGTGTGCAGTTATACATGTACAAGTTGGATCGCGAGCGCGCGTGTGTTTATGTGTGTGTGTATATGTGCGCGTGACGACGCCTGGAGGACCTATACATATGTACCCGGGCACACAGGTAGATTATTATTGGCGACAGGATCGGGACGAAGGATCGAGGAGTAAGGCTTTGGAACTCGCACGACGGTCTACAACGAAAATACGCGAGCAGGAAGGTTGGTACACTTTGGAGGTGGTCGCTCATGTGTCTGCGCGTGTGTGTGGGTGGCTAGTGTGGCTAAATTCTTTGCGCGTATACAAGACGCGTAAGAACTGAGTTCGCGACTGGTATATTAGGTACTTATTAATTTTGTTCGTAGTCAGTCCTGTACGATTTATTTATGGAAAACACTGCAGTCGTTGGAGTTTTACAATGCACATATTTGCGATGTGTGAATAATATATTTTGTCAAGTTCTTTCGTTGTCAGGTGTTCGACACGCGGAAATGTCAAAATAGGCAGTAGGTAGGTACAGAGTAAGAAAAATTCTTAGCTGAAAAAAAGTATTTTTCTAACGTGTTTCGGGGGATTACACTAATTGTGCGCCTAAGTTAAAGTAGGGAAACTTTTTCTTGCTGCAGTACGATTTGTTAAATAATGTTTGAGATATACACCAATAAGATAAATTATATAGAAAGATAACATTATGGTACTAACAGGAAGAATCATTGAACGGGCTTATTCATCATAGCGTTAGTCATAAGTATACACAAATACTGTTTAGTTTATATTTCAGTTGCTTTATCTTCAGTTGATTTTCCACGAATAGCATGTTTATAAATTTTTTTTGAAAATTATTGACGCTGATTTGATTACGTTATCTGAATAAACCGCTTGATAATGCTGGTGCGGCTGTCATCCTTGACAAAGCTTTCTATAGTTCCACCGAACGTTTGACTTTTACGTCATTCTTAACATACACCTTCTCAGAACTAACATATAGTTTTTAATTATACGCGGACTTGAGTTCTAAAATAAATCAAGACACTTTGATTCTCGTGAAAATTTAAAATATCCGCACTTCTCAAAATATACTGCACATGTTAAAAGAATTTTTTCTCACGATCTCGGAGTCATATAGAACATAAAAGTTGTTTTAGCAAAACAGAAAAAATATCCGTGACTTATGGCCCAAGAATGGAGTTATTCTAACCTTCGCCTGTAGGGATTCTCCTTAAACAAAATTGGTGACGGAATGTGTTTACTCTTTTTTTGCTGAAACGGTCAGTATATGGCTTTCGACCGAGGGGTGGACCGAAGTGTAAGGAATAAGTCTCACGGAGGGTTGGTGTACATCTGTTTGACATGCGTGTACCACATCTTAAGTCCGTGGAGAAAGTTTCGCCAAGGTCGTTTCGAAACTTGGGAAAACGTTTTCGCATAGAGCCTTCGTGTGAAAATTCGTCTGTTGACATTCTTTATTGCTCCGAGAATATTCGTTCTTATTGTCATTTAATGTGTATCGAGCATTTGATTTGCTATATGTCTAAGACTTTGTATATTCCTTACTTCCGCTGGAAGATCAGTTTATGTAATCTTTTATACAACTGTAAAGCAACATTTTATTATTAATTATTAAAGATCGAAAAAAATAATAATAAAGTTCAATTTATAATGCCAAAATAAAAATGTAAAAGTACCAAAGACGGCAAATTGCTTTAAATTCAAACTGTCTGGAGTATCCTAGTACTCCTTTATAGTTCTTTCTAATTACAGCACTGTAGATGCAGATTGAAACTATAAAAAAAAGTTTATTAACAAGCTCAAATACCATCCGCTACTACAACAGCACTTAATAATAATATATGCGTTATACTCGAACTTAATATATATATATATATACATATGTAAACAGCCCTGCACCCTTAGCCTTAATAAAATCGTCTTGCGAATGCTGCAAATGCCTATATGCACCGTGGCGGAAAGGCATAATATGCATACATCTCGTATATAACCATATACCTTGAGCGCGTGCAGTCGTTTAACGCGCTCGGACTTGTGCATCTAATTCGGCTCGTTAGCGGTTAATGTATTTTAATTGGCCAAGCGCAACATTCGTTAGTTCGTTCAAGGTACCCCCGGGGGGGGACGCTTTACTAAATGGATTTCCCAAGATCATCGCGCGCGCGCGGCATGTTATAACGAGAGCAGGCGCGAAGTGCAGCTCTCTCTCTCTCGTGCTTTATCTTACTTGCAAAACAGTTTTAATCCGATTAGAAACCCATACGGTTTGTTCTTGCGCACAACCGTCCGTATTGTGAGTTTGCGTTTGTGTATACTTTTCTTTGTCTTTTTTTTTTAAACGAAGAACAAGGTCGAGCGGCCTGAATAATGTTTCATCGCTTGAAATTGAATTTAATAAAGGTCGAGGTATAGTTTTATAACTAAAAGAGGACTGTTTTCCACTGTGAGGGTTAATCACATTAGTGAAAAACTGTATATATACTCTTATCAATACATTAAAATTTATAGGTATTACCTAGTTTTCATTGATTTAGGAAAAGAATAATTCATCGTGTAAAATGAAAGACACGTATAATATAGTTCGAGAATGTTTTTAATTTCTTTACTAATGAGATCTACCGTTCAGTATGAAGTATACCTATATTTAATTTAATAATTTTTTATTTTTTTATTTTTATTTATTTAACCAGAGTAATACATTTGTAACACATGTTGTTACTGACGGCAGGCATACATAATGTGTCTGAGGTCACAAAACATCCGATTTTCGATCTGTATAATTTTTAATACTTTATATAAATTTATAAATAAATCATTACCTCAAAAATTCGATCGGCAAATTTGTTTTTTTAGTCTCGTAATTATTTAAGATATCTCGCCTATCATTTATAAAGTTCATAATTTTCATTTACATATGTATATATATATATACATGCGATTTATTAAAATCGCTCATTTTGATCAACGCATATGAATTATCGATTGTTCAATAATAGTCGTCATCAGAAACGTACAGGCAATTACTATGATCATCCTTTGCGTTAAATAAATTCAAGTAAAATTTATGCACAAAATACAAGTACAAAGCGCCGAATAAATCTGACCAATCAAAAGAGAAT
>UELU01139125.1:0-36877 GCA_900490025.1 Megastigmus dorsalis
CTCTCACTCGTCGTCTACGCGTGTTTTTCTCTCCTTCCTTCGAGGATCGTCTGTATATAGCTGAAGCACACACACACACACACACACATACACACACACACACACACACACACACACACACACACACACACAGACGCATACAGGAGCTCTGATTTATATTGGATTGACCCTTGGAACGGCTGCCATTTTTCCCGAAATGGTCCCGTGACAGGAGCCAGGTTGGAATAAAAGAACGTGCGAGAGAGAGAGAGAGAGAAGGAGAGAAGGTTGTGTGGAGAGGACCGATCGCTGATGCAGGCCCAGCTCGCTTATAACCAACGACGACGACGACGACGACGACGACGACTACTACACATATACACAATCAATGGCGCATTCACGACTCTCGTGTCCCTGTGTATGTGCGTGTGTGTGTTGGAGGGATTTTTTTTGGCAAGGGGGAGCGACGCGCGCGTGCGTTCGTCAGCCCAGGCGACCAGAAGAGAGTGTCGAAGAAGGTGAGAGTGAGAGAGCTGCCGAGAGTGATTGTGTGTGTGTGTGTGGTGTAAAAAGAGGAATATGCAGGAATAGAGAGAGAGAGAGAGATAGAGAGAGAAGGGGGTAGAGCGAGAGCAATAGAGAGCGATAAAAAGGGGGTGAGATGGGGGAATAAAAAGTTTTACGAGCTCGGGTAATGGTCCAATGTGGAATGAGCGCGCGCGGAGTAGAGCGGGAGCGAACGACGACATGCGCTCAAACGCCCATAAAGATGCAAAAATTTGTGTATACCTTTTACGATCCTACTCTCTCTCTCTCTCTCTCTCTCTCTCTCTTTCTCTTCTCTTATGAAATCTACCTCGTAAAATGCGCGCATAAACACGTGCACACGCAAACAAAGTGCAATCATCGTTTCGTTTAATTGGTACTGCATTATTATACTCGTTTGCTTTATACTATGCAAAAGCGAGTGGCAAACGTGATTATTACACTGCGCGAGCGAGCGTTGAAATTTATTGTACACGCTAGATTAACGAAGGCGTAAAATTATTCGGAGATACGATAATTGTCTGTAAATGCATTATAGACTGCTCTAGATTCGACAAATTCGCGTATACGCGCGCAATTGCAAGCAAAAAATGTTTCGCGCTCGGCATTCGCAACCAAATTCTCTCATTTTCCATTAGCGAGAATAAACGAAGCCAGCTCTCGAGATGTATAAAGTAAAAATTGTGCAAGCGGCGTTATATACATTACTTATACACGTATAAACTAGTCGAAGCGAATCGAGGGCATAGAGGGGGAAAAAAAAAGAGAAAAAGGAAGCGAGAAACGTTGAAAGGGCAAGGAGTAGGAGTCGTCTCGGCCGACTATATATTAATCAAAGCCTAAGGAGAAGGAGCAGCCGCGCGCCGAGAACGAAGGAGAAAAATGTTTTTTATTGTCGGTAAGAGGGAATCGCTCGCGGCGGGGGCTTGTATGTATAGACGGCATTGTATAAACGTGTAGCCTCCGGTCCAGGTGGGCGAAAATCGAATTTTACGGACAATTTTGTCGGGCCTGCAGCGGCTCCCGAGACTCCCTCTCTCGTATATTTATTCGTACGGATTTTACCTTCGTTTGATTTGGTAAGTGTGTAAAAAGGAGTGCGATGCCGATGTGTGCACACGGGTAGGGCGTCGTTAATTGATCGGATCGGACCGCGTCGTCGTCGTAATTGAAAAACTGGCCTTACAGTCGAGTCATGGTGGACGCGTGCGCCGGCAGGTACATTATGGTACTCGAGAGTATAGCACATCTCACGTAGTGCCGAAGCAATTTATCAGTCACTTGGAGGTCTTAACGAGCCAACCCCTCTCTCTCTCTCTCTCTCTCATTCTCTCTCCATGCATTTTGTTTAATTGGAACTCAATCGCGCGCCTCCCTAGATGAACCGACCGAAAGAACCATCATCCCTTCCAGTTCTCTCTCTCTCTCTCTCTCTCTCTCTCTGTCTCGGTTATAGCAGCGAGTTAAAAAACTGAGAGAGAAAGGCGCTATTTAGAGCACACCTGCACATTTCTTTACGTCCACGAGCGCTGTTCCCAGCTATATAGCAAACGAGAGAGAGGGTGAACGACTCGTACATATATATATAGGAACAACTATACTCTTTTGCATACACACACGTGCGTATAGTATATATATATATATATATATATAAGCTATGGTACAGACGAGAGGCAAAAAGCTTACCTGATGCGACTTACATGCACGCGCATTTCGCACACTCGCGAGGCCCAGAGTGAGAGAGAGCGAGAGAGCAATTTTTGGGACTAGTCTGAAAATAAGGGACAAACAATGAAAACGAGAGAGAGAGAAACGAGCCCCGCTGACTGAAAGGGGGCCAGTCAACATATAGCGAGCGAGTGCAGAGCGAAGAAAGAGAGAGAGAGAGAGAGAAGAGAGAGAGAGAGAGCAAAGGTACACGTATATAGAGAGAGGAGGGTCGCTCGGTAGCCCGCGCGCGAGCGCATAAAAAGAGTCGCTCGCGAAGACGATCGCTACGGGGTTCCTCACTCTCTCTCTCTCTCTCTCTCTTCACGGCTACTGTTCGCAAAGGCGGCTGCAACGGCGTGCTCGTACCCGCAGCTTCGGCTCCGGCAGCCTCCCCTTGCCTCGCTGCTCACTCTTTCTCTCTCTTTCTCCACGTAGACGTTCCTCGTCGACGTCGCGACACCGTATGTATACGCACAGGAGTTGCACATGTGTGCGTGCGCGACGTAGAGCTCGGTTCCGCTCAAACATCGCTCTATTTCATTGGTTTGGCTCGAGGGCCTCGACTCTGCAGCTTCTTCCACTTTTTTTTTTTTGCGGAGAGAACTAGGCGAGCCGTAGTCGCGAGAGGCAGAGCGGAAAATACAAAGACGAGAGGGAGAGAGAGAGAGAGAGAGGAGACGGAAGCGAGTATAAGTTGGGAAAGGAAATTGCGATGGGAGAGAGAGATTGCGCGGCGGACGAGTTCTACGCGCGCTCTTTCGCCCCGGGACAGCAAATCGATATTGCGCGTGTGTGTACCGCTGTATATAGAAACGAAATTGTACAAGCGAGCCTATGCGGAGCTCGAGTATACTCGTCCGTAATGCGCGACTTGGGCAGTAATGTACAGCCATGCCACCGAACGATCCTTTGATTAATAATTTCAGTTCGAGCCCTTTCGCGTGTGTACCAGGCCTTAAAGCCGATATACGTACATCGTGTACTCGCGGCCAATCGTATATAAGTTCCAGTTGGTATGTATATATGTCGAGAGAGGAAAGAGAATCGCACGGTTCAAACGCCGCCTCACATTGGATTACTGCCCGCAATATCTATCGTAGACACGCGGGGATGGCTCACAATGCAAAGAACAACATTGATTCAGTGGCCATATATATATATATATATATGTACATCGAGTATAATCGAGCGGCGTACATGCATACAGTTATAATTGTTATATATAAATGAATGAAGCCCTCGGCAGCTGTTACGCCGTTACCGCTAAAGAGGCACGGATGATCAGTTTCGAATAAATAGTTGCACGGCCCTCGCATTGACACGGCCTTAAAACAATATTCCCTTGAAACAATGAGCGAGAGAGGGAGAGAGCAGCGACTGGCCTGTCACATCAAAGGCAAAAAGTGCGCGAGCGTGCGCGTGCCGCTCTTTTGGCCCGAGAGACACATTTCGAGACCGATTATTATAGTTCGTCTGCGGGGAAGAAAATTCCTATCCCCCCTTCGCTGTAACCTGTACTACGACGCGTGTGTTTACACGATAAGCATCTGGTAGATTCCGAAAGGATTATTATAGGCTTCCGTGAAAAATTGGGTATTCGATGCGGATGTAAGTGTCGAAAGTCCCATTGCTGGGCTATCGAGCATTCAAAGTTACGCATCACAAGTTTCTTTCGGAAAAGCGAATGGGAAAAGTCTTTGGGTATATATGTAAGGAATCTACGAACTAGCGACGCACACACACACACACGTGCGCGTACCCCATTTCTATGCTCCCGCCCCGCAAAACACGTCTGTCGTACACGCGCGCGCTACATAAATCGCCTCTATAACATATACGTGTGTATACCACCGAGAGCAACCCCTTTTTCACTCTATACATTATTTCGAAAACTCCCCCGTGCGAGATTTATCGCGATGTTCGGATATATATACAAGTGTGTGCGACTAACCGGAAAAGTCGACTGTTTTCTTTTGTGCACCGTTGCGCTTTTCTCTGCCAGAGAGCGAGATGGGATCGACGGCTCGAGAAACTCACTCTCGCATCTCGTCTCGAATGATAACAAAGTTTGTAGGGAAAGACACACAGGCGACCTTAAGAATTCTATGTTTATGTATCGTATCAGAACTATGCGTTGAATTATTTCGTACTATAATTTCCGTTAATGCTATTAAAGGATGGAAGCCAATGCGTGAATATAATATAAGATGTAATCCGAGGGAATAAAACTTGACGTTAGCAAAGATACGGAGCACATAAATTCCGTATATAAATACAAAACTAGGCATTATCGAGAGTCCTGGGTAGAAAAAAAAGGGGCGATAAAGGCAGGAAAAAGAGCTGCCGCGCACGCTTGCCAATGAGTATTGCACCGAGATCGTGCTTATAAAGCACAATGCGACTCCTATATAGCTATATATATATAGCCTTAGCAAACAATCGGAGCCTGCTTATCAGAGAGAGAGAGAGAGAGAGAGAGAGAGAGAGAGAGAGAATGGTATATATATAGGCAGCCACTGGCGCATGAAGGATTGCTTTCGTATATTACGCGTGTGTATATATGTGTGTATATAAAACGCGGTTATGGGCCGTTTTCTCGCTCGATCGGCGATTGAAGGGCTTAGCTATATCGATTACTGCACCACCAGCGGCAGCGGTAGCGATTCGCCCCTACCCTCCTTTTTCTCTCGTTTTTTTTTTCGTGCAACACTTTCCATTGTTGGATATTTTTTAATCGTCGATTCTCTCGGCCATTTGGCGGCTCGATTTTTCTCCTTTATCTTCATAGAGTGGGTATAACTGTACATGTGCGTGTGTGTGTGTGTGTGTGTCTCGGACGCGACCATAAGGTCTTGTTTAAAGAGCCGATGGAAGCTGCCCTCCTCCCCCCGCTTAATACCGCGAGAGCTGCTATTGTTGCTGCGGCCCGTGCCACTTTTAACTGTTTACGATATCGATTTACCGGCTTTTTCGTCATTCCATACATACAACGCGTCAATCGTCTGTACACGCGGCTTTCATTGTCGACTTTGCGCGTGATTAATCGCTCTTTTAAAGTTACGTTATATTGTATCGCTCGGTCTTTTCGTTGCGACCGCGTTAATTGAAAGAGCCGCGAATGTAATGTGTGGCCAGGCGCGCGTTCAATGGAACCATCATCAATTAATTTTCACGGCGTAAGTCGCGCGCGATCGTATAACTTTTCGCGGACACTTTGAGCCGGCGGCGGTAGTTTGTAATTAATTGGACGGAAAAGTAAATAGCCGGGAATTATGAGCGACGAGTGTAGAAAAAAAAAGAGGAGAGAGAGAGACTGTATATATACAGTCGGAGCGAGGCAGGAAAAAAAATTTTTCCCCCGGTACAACCTATATATGTTGAGCTAGCGCTTATCGCTTTTTTTCCGGCTCTTGTGCACACGAGCTCTTGAGAAAACGGTTTCGCTCGCTCACGCTCTCGCTCTCTGTTTTTTCCGAGTGCGACGAAAGGGTTTTCCCGACCGCATACATATACATCGTGTCCCTTCGTATACTCGAGAGCCTCTCGTAAAGGACACTTCTCATTTATCTCCCAGGCGCGTATGGCGCGAGCACTCTGCGTTCTTTTTTTTTCCATACAGACTCTCCCTTTGTGCGCATACACACGCGCGCAATACGTTCTTAAATCGTTCAAAGATAGACGCAACGCGCGGCGACTTTGAGAATCTACCCATGATATTACAATCGGCAATTATTAACGCGAGGTTCGTTTGTTCGTAGCTTATGCACAATAGAGAAATGGAAAAAGCAAAGAACAAATCTCGAAGGAATAAATCTCCGGGGTCTACGAATTCGTGCGACGATCCGATTAAACGCGGCGTGAAAACCGCGTGTGCGCCCTACGTAACCGCGCGCGTATATATATAGATAGCCACCCCTGCATGTACTCGCGTCTCGCGACTCATCAATTATTCAATATCTCTTTCGTTGGCAATTTGCATAGAGAGAGAGAACCGGCCACGTGGCCTATATACCGAGCTCTCCCGAGGACAATTTTCCTACCCGGAAAATTCGTCGCGGACTTGTAAATTGGAGGAGCGCATTTTAAATGTGTGCAGCAGCCTACTCTGGCTTATATATATATAGATAGAGTTAATTCCTATTCCTTTCTGCAGTACATGCGGTATATATGATATGCGGCGCGTCGAATTTTATTAAAATTCAAGCTCAACCCCTTCGTCCTCCTTTACGCGTCGTTAACTCCCGTACATATCGTTATTCAAGCTTCGAGGAAGTTTTTCACTTCGCAGTTTCCCGAGGTTTATCTACCTTGATTTTTTTTTCCATTCGCTGATTCATTTATATAATATTAATCCTTTGCTGATGAAGCACCTTTCATATAGAAATATAATAATTTTTATTCAATATGCTCTTTTATTAGCCTTTTTAATATTTATATAGACAAAAATAATCTATTAGTGAACTGAGTATTCTAGTAGATAACGAAATATTACTTAGAATTTGCAGCAGTTATATTCAAAATACAATTTAAAGTGCCACACAAGAGTTAATAAAGCCTTTCGCGTCACGAAAAGTTTGTTCGCAAGCTTATATATTCGAGCTGAGAATCGGTTAAACGGCCAGTGCAGCTATAGCAAAAAATCACAATCTGGACCTCAGTCGCATCGGAAAAGTGTGTCGCGCAGCCAAACACGCACGCGTTTAGAAAAAAAAAAAAACTTCAACTGCACATGCTCCATTCGAATTCTCCAGGGCTGTAGCGCAATTCGTGCCTGTCGCACCTACTTTTGCATACAATTAAAAGGCGACCGAGCGGCGCGCGATACCAAGCCAGTGGTATAGGAGGATTCTCGCGTTTCGTGCGCATTGTGTGTGTCAGGCAAGGCAGAAGCAGCGACCTTGAGTGACGCGTTCACCGGCGCGGAAGACTTTATTCTCGCTCTTTTTTTTTTTTTTGTTGCGCTTCTATTCTGGAATTGTCATGCAGTTGAGCCCTCCTTTTTTTTTTATTCCGGTGACGCGTACGCAGTTATGCCGGGGGTAATTCCTTTTTAATTGAAATGGGACGTATGCTAATCGTGAGAATGCGCTGTTGCGCGCGCGCTAGTGTGTATGGGTCGTGGAATGAATTTAAATGGATTAACGAAACAATGCTTTTGCGGGGAAATGGTGGATTTGGCTGGAGGTGGCGTAGGTTTTTTTTATCGTTCGGTTGCGATTTTGTTTGTGGATACTCGGATTAGAACGCGGACTTCGATTTTTTTATGAGATTTAGAAATATTTATTGTATGTGTGGTTTTTTTTTTTATTTTTAGTGTAAATCGATTGATAATTTTTCATTGTTAAAATGTTTTGGAATGGGTTTGTACTCGCAATTTTAAAACTATTATTTTTTACTTTATTCAATATAGCTGTAAGTCTTTTTAACTTTGATCATATTACAATTTCAATTGAAAATATAACTGTGAAAATTTGTTATATCAGATTTGGTTTTTATGCACACGTAGTACATTTTAAAAAATCGCAATAAATAATTTATAATTCTTACGTTTTTTTAAATGAATTATATAGATTTGAAAATTTCAAATTTAACAAACAAAATAACCTTCAGCCAAAAAATCAGCAACATACACGTACATTTATTACAATTTTACATTGAAACAAATTTTTACAATTTTTAAATGTCTACAGTGGTAATATTTTTTAAAAAGTAATTTTAGACCGCAACTAATTGGTTGAAAGCATAAGATTTATCAGATTACCGCAGAAAACGATCTATGAAATTACAGTAGAGAATGCAGAATCCCCGAAGATCATCCTCATCCGAAAAAGTCGTTAAACCGTGAGACAAGGTGCGAGGGTACACACATACATGTATACGCAACGAAGAGACTAGAAATTGTCTGGCAAACTTTGGCGATGGTCCCGCGACATAGAAACAAAAGTAAAAAGAGATTCCCGAGGTCCGAGACAGCGAGTGAGAGAGAGAGAGAAAGAATCTATATATCTATAGTATAGAGAGGAGAGAGACTCGCGAGTCCGTGTCCAGCATATAGAAAAAAACCGGTTCCCGGCATCGCAGCAGGGCCGAGAGCTGGAATCCTCCTATCGGCGAGCGCGGCCAGAAACGAAAAGTCGAGCTAAACGGACCCGAGGAATCAACATCCAACGACTTTTATATTCTCTTACCTACTATACACACACACACACACACACACACACACACACACACGCGATGTTGTCTGTATATATCGCTTCGGTGTATACCCGATGGATTCTACAACTCCTTCGGTCAGGATTCTGCCCTACTTGTATTGTACGTGTATATATATAGTACAGGTTCGATATAAAAAGTGCCGTGTATCCCCTTTCGAGATATTCTATTATATAAATACACTCGTGGGATTTTTTTACTGGTTGTATACCCGCGAAACGATGTGTGTATGTATCCGGAGAAAGATGAAAGATGAAAGATTTGGCGCGGATTCGCAAAAACATCAGTGACGATTGAAATACTGGTTATAGGAAAAATAATAATATGGATTGGATATTGCTACGTTTTTTATGCAGTCATATTTCTCTTCGAACTGTTTTGCAAGAGTTAATGAGCGCATAAATATATAATAAAAAGAAGAATTTCTGAAATTCGCGTTTTCTCCAAGTTGCACACTCTTATTTTCAAATTGAATTATTTTACAAAGTATGATTCAAATTACCAGAAACAAAAATCGCTAAAACAATCAGCGAGTAAAAACAGATTGCGCGAAAAAAATCGCTTTGCCGACAATCGCGATGGAAAAATTCCCACCTCCTCGATCCCTACACAAGCTACACACATTCCGAAATAGCAGTAGAGAGTATCGAAGCATCGCGTGGCGACAAAAGATAAGATAAGATTTATAGGTGAAAAAGAAAAGGGGGAAAATAAAAAAACTCACTGCAGCAACGTCAAGTTCGAGCGATGGCTCTGCAGCTATTATACCGCGAGAGCGACGAGTCGCTGCCCCACAGCTTCAGCAGCCAAATGTCCAGCGAATCTCGCACCGGTTATGTAGAGAAATGTAACTTCCTCAGGCTGTCGGTGACGATCCTCCGATTGGCGAGCAACTCGA
Organism: Megastigmus dorsalis; assembly: GCA_900490025.1. Taxonomy (NCBI): domain Eukaryota; kingdom Metazoa; phylum Arthropoda; class Insecta; order Hymenoptera; family Megastigmidae; genus Megastigmus; species Megastigmus dorsalis. The sequence goes on from UELU01139125.1 coordinate 9,347, forward strand.
CAACACAGTAGCCTCGAACACTTTATCACAGATTGCGCGCATGTTCAATTGTCCATCGGACCACTTTTCTCGATGTACATATATATAAATATCGGTCCAAATGTGTGTGTATATCTCTTCCAGCGAGACACGTCGTTGAACTTGGTGCAACTCGGGATTCGATCCTCGTATTATAAGAGAGCCGAGATGAGAAGGAAATATATATCTATATATAAACGTGTGCATACGCGGGTATAGAGCTGACACTCGAGCGGTTGGCTCCCGACTGGCGCGGTGGGGCGGAAACCGGGGGCCTTATGTAGCCTTTGCGCGCTCGCTCGCTATACCTATAAGCTACGGCTGGCCCGCAATACGTAAGGGCGCTGCTGCTGCCGCCACCGCTATGTACGCGTATCCCCACCTACTTTTTTTTTCGGCTCCCTTCTACACTCTCTATACCAACCCCATATGCGTGTGCGTCGTGCGTGTGCGTGTGTCTGTTTTCTGGCTCTCCCTCGCTTTTGCACCCTGTAATTTTGTCTTTTTCTCTCTCTCTCGCCCTCTCTCGCCCTCTCGAGCGCGCACTTTTTACCCCACCCCCTCTCTCTCTATCTGTTCTCCTGCACTCTTTTGCGAAATTAGAAACAATTTCGTGTACTTATACGTATACACTTGGTATCGAGTTTGTTGCTGCAGGTGGATCGATTTTTTTGCATTTCCAGCGGGTGTAGACTTTTTTCCCGTATATATATATATAGGTATAACAATGATCGGCCGAGTTTCTGACTTTTTTTTTTTACCTTTTGATCTTCGGGCCAGATTACGCTCTTGCTTTTGACTGGAATTGTGCGATAAGTGGGACAGTTACGTAATTATATAGTTCAATTTACAGATGCGCGCTGCTTGTTTCTTTATCTCGTTATGTATGTATGCGCGACGTGTGTTATAATTTGAAATTTTGTAACAAACTTATCGTTAACAATATAATTACACGTAGCAGTCAATTGCTAGATGCTATAACATAATTCTATGTATTTTTGCTATTTCAAACTTGATTATACAAATCCATTAAAGAAAAAAAAGCTATTAGTTAAAGTAAAAGCTATTTTGTTTCTTTCAATATACATATGCTAATTTTTCAAAAGTGTATCGTTTGAGTTGAATCCACTGTAAAGTAATCAAGCAAAAACAAACTGAAGCGTTCGTACACTGCACATTATACGCCCTTCCAATTAACACTATCAGACCCATTACGCAACACGTACAGTCGACCAACCCGAGAGATTCTGCAACAGTAGCGAGGAGTTTATCAGCGCAGCAATCATATTTCATACCTTCCTCTCTCTCTCTCTCTCTCCCTCTCGTTCTACCTATCTCCGCTTCGGCTATTTTCCTCCCCCATCGCATTCCGGCGTGCAGCACATCCTGTAAGCGTCGAGCAGCTCGACACTCTCATCTCCGAGCGCACTCGAAATGCGTTAGCCCTAGGGGTTCAGAGCTCGCAATAGTCATCGATGAACATAAATGTATATATGTATATAAAGCGTATAGTGGGCGAGCTTCCTATTCGCATACGTACTCTGTGTATGTGTGTGTGTGCAAGGGAATCCCTGGAAATGATTTTTGTTTCTCTCGCCCCGGGGACTCGCAATCCCGACCGATCGCTCTCGTGATTTTCTCCCCCGAGGGGGCGAAAGAGAGCGAGAGAAAGTATATACATATATATACCAGGGGATGAGCTAATTTAATGATTTTTTCAATGTCCGCTCGAGTCGGACGTTGATGATCGTCGGGAGATTTCACGCGTTTCGGCCTATTGTACACGGTCTATTGGACTACCTTTTTTTTTTCTTTACCTCAAATGAGTTTTACGTGGGATATAAATGAGTTTTTTCTTAGCTCTTTTTGCTTCATTTGATTAGTGCGGTATGATGGTTCGCCAGAAAAAGGGAAATGGTCACCGGACGATATAATTGCTTATCGAAGCAGGGAGTGATTTTTTTTTCTTCTTTCGTTTCGGGACACGATGCTTGTCTTCGTGTATAAACAAGTAAATAGAGATTAAATCTAACTTTATATAATTTCATTATTTTAATACATCAAGGTTTCTTTCATTTGAAACAATATATAGAAACCATTTAAAGCACCAGCTATTTTAGGGCAAATAGGAAGCAAATATTAGTCTAAGATTAGCCTTTTGTAGAATAAAACGTTTCAAAAAATAATTAATAAATACAAAATAGATATTATATAATCAAATAGATGACAATAAAAATCGAAATACAATTATACTAAACAGTCAAATTACTGGAATGATTTTTTAAATATAACGAGAAAATGACCAATAACTAGTACCTAAGCAATAATAATTAATTCAGTGACGGTAATTAATAAATAAAATAATTCACAATCGGTTTGTGAGATTAGGTGTGCCACCAACAATATTTACCAGTTCATAAAAAAAATAATCGGCGTGCCTCTCTGCATACATTAATAACACCATTATTCCAGGCCAATATATATCGAATTCTACACTACATAACAGTCAAGTCAATCACCGTCTCGACAAAGCCAAACCGCTCAAAAGTGTATAATACACAGTCCAATAAACGTCACATTATCGAAACGCATAGGCAAACAAGTCGGCCGACGCAAGAGCATCAACAGTCCGTTCACAATGTAGACTTAAAAAACAGCTTCTCTCGCATATCAAAATTAAGCCATAAGCATACATATACACATAAGCGCGCATATAGAACGAAGAACGCATCGCGTCAAAGCGAGTAACCATCACAGTCTCCGCTAATCGCATCGAATACTCGAATAAATATACGGCCGGCGTTTATTTTTTGTGCGGCGATCAGCTCGCGCATATCCATGATATCTCAACTGGCGCGCATGTGCAGTCAACACGATAAATCGTGTACTTAGCCCCTAAGTAGCCTCCGCGCGGCGATTGTATTATAACCGTATATACTCTTTCGGCCCCTTTTTTACCCGTCCTCCCTTATATATATATGTATAATATAATATATAGAGAGAGAGAGGACGATAAATTATAATCTCAAACTGGTATATGTATGTGTGCGCAATGTAGGCTACAGGCAGAGGTTATATGTAGCGCATCGCCGCAAAACTTATTGCGCCGAGCCGCGCGCATTATATCGTCCACGGCTAGCGGGGAATTAGCATCTGATTAACTGGCGGATGCATATATATACCTATATGCACGTACATGTACACGTATCGTCTGGTCTCTCGTCTGGGCTGACGAAACGGGCTAATGCCTCCGCCACTGTGATATATATAGGCTGGTGATCCTCACCCTCGATATTCCGCGATAACAATGAGAGGGAGAGCCATCCCTATTATACCACCCCCCGGGGGGTGGACTATTAGATCGTGGATATGTAGTTGAATAAAAAAAAAAAAAAACGTGGATGATGGGAAGAATTCAATGTCTCGTTACCGCGAGAGGCATTGAAATCGCCAGACCAATAATCCAGGATTATTTAGTATTGTATTCGCCGGAGCAGCTATTATACACTATAATTCCGTTATTTGTTTTGCCTTTTCTTTTATGTTTTTATTTTTATTTTTTTTTTTGGAAAAATTTTGGGCTGGATTATCTGTAATTAAAATTGATTCTATATTCTACTGTAATTGCATTAAGTCTTTTTAACGGTAAAAAAGATGATATTAGCTGATGATTATTTAAAAATTTGTCTCCAGTTCATGTACTTATATCTTTATTTTTCCAGTTGATCGGATTAGTTTAATGAGAAACAGTCATCACTGCCAGTCACATTTTAATCATAAAGTAGATGGTATTTTCATGAAATTTGAAAGTATTTTAAAAACAATTTCCGGATATTAAGTTATTTATAAATGAAATTCCAGAAAATATACAGTAAAATTTCGAAGCAGTTTTTATTTATCATAATTCTAAATTTTGTGAATTTGAAAGATCCTTATTAAAAATTGTAGCCTTTAATTCAATAACCCACTACTAATCAATTATATTACATGTCTCGTAGACTGTAAAGGGGCTGCATAAATTAAAAAATAAGCCTCCATCCCAGACTTCTGCAGCACACAATAAAACTGTATATATATATATCCAATCGGTATACCTAGGATCCCCGCAATTCACCATTATAACATATGTATACGCATAACCTATTCGCTCTCTATTCTCCAACGAGGCGTAACTCAAGAAAAGAAACGCATAAAGTTTAAAGGAATGGAAAAAGGTGTAGGTAGACGTACGTCAAAAACCTTATACTTTTTTTTTTCTCGGTTTTTATGTATATGTACATAAGGTATACATATAGAGAGGCCGTTCCATTGTTGTATAATTCCTATATCGAGCGGGCGAGCGCCGAAAAATCTCGTACATGTAGCGACCGCAGCAACGGCACGTGCCTCCTACTTTGCTCAGCCCCATCCAGCGCGCACGCAAATATCTCGTGTCCGTGTGAGTGGCACCGGTGATGTGTATACGCCCGCTGCTGAACGCCAGGCTCGACTTCACCTCCACTCGGTCATTCCATTGAGCGCGGCGACAGGCCCAGCCAACCAGCCACCGAGTCTCGCCTCTGTATAACCCGAACCCCGTATATACGTATACCGGACCTCCTGTCAGTCATCCGCCAAGAAAACTTGCGTCTGTATAGCCTCTATATACGTGCACGTACTGCACACAGAGCCACGTATATGCGGAGTGAATGGCTGGTAGCAGGAGCCACGCGCCATCCGTCTCAGCAGCCTCGAGCCAAGGAGTTTCGCTCTGCAGTCTCTCCCCCTCCGAGCTCCTTTTCTATGACTCGTGCCTATAGCTATAATACAAGTCGAGAGAGAGAGAGAGAGAGAGAAGGACCGATCGCTCTAGGAATCTCTATGCGTATACCGCGTGTACCGTGTATATATACATGCATACGTCTTGTTGCGGCTATTTCTTCCTTTTATTCTTCGTCTTTTTTTCTCTCTCCTATACCAGTCCCAATGAATGCGGCTCCTGCGGTTCCGTCGAAAAATTGTGTATCCGGGGGAGGCCCTCGCCTTGACTTCTTCTCTCTTTTTACCTTTTTCCTTTTCTTACGCTATTCCAGTTTCTTCCACTCGAGTAAGCGAGAGGAGGACACGCGAGCGAGACACGCGGACACCGTGTCATCTGCCATGGCGCAAGTATATAGACGGATCAACGGGCGGTCCGAGAGCTCTCGGTCGCGATTTTTCAACACCGGAGCTTACAAGCCCCCATTGTGTCGCCGATTGGTTGGCGCGAGGATGATGGAACGACGGACACGAGGGACTGATCGTCCTATTTTGCATTGGGCCACGTGCGCTAAGGCTGCTGGCTCTTGCTTCGCTGCGGCGACGAGTCCTTTGGACGATTTCTTAATCTTGCGGATTTGCGGTGCACGCGGTTCGATGATTTTACGAGAATGCGATTTCGTCTCTTGGGAGATTTAAGGATTTGACGGGGATTTTATGCTTCGCCTGTGTAATACCTTAATTGATCTTGAATTAGGTGATTCGTTGATTGTTTGATGAATGGTAGGTGAATTGGGGTATTCTTTCCGTCGGATTTACTTTTGAATGTGCATACTTGATAACGAAAACTTATTTGTACTCTGTTTGACGAATATAAAGTAGAGCATTATTATAAATATCAACTCATTCCCTAAGTGATTTTTTATTATAGCAATGCAGCAGTATTGCATAAAGCTTCACACTATAAAATTAAAAAAGATAAAGGAATACTATATACAAACGAGCTATGATATAATTTGTAAGCTAAATTTTGATAAAATTCTGTTTAGAATAATGCAAAAAGTGTCAACAGATATAGAGTGGCGTAACTTTTTACGTTGCTTTCAATTTTGTATTTCTATATGAAATATATATTTTCGTGGTATTCAGTCAAGTCACTTGACCTGTTCTTTATCCAACTTTATTACATATTTATATACTCGTTTAGGAAATATTTTTAACCTTTAAAGGGATCCGACTTTTGGCGTAATAAAATGAACATCCAAATGGATTCGATTTATCATATCTGCTCAACCCCACACACACACATTCCACAACAAACATTAGATTATCAGCAACTATAAAAAATATAATAGGGTACGTTGAAAACTGAAAATTAATAAAAAAAAACTGAAACAAAGTTGTTAGTTTTCTACAATCTAGACCACCATATTGAATACGTCATTTTGAATTTTAGAAATCTAAGCTTAAATTTATAAGCAGCTATTTCCTCAACCTCAAAATACGACCAATGTATTTGGATCTGAAAAATATCGTAGGAATATAGTATAAAAAAATTTTTGGCGTTGGCCATTTGGCGTAGGGCCACTGACCACCAAACATTTGACATCAATTCAGACCTTTATCATATGCTTCCAGATCACTTTTCTATAGAAACCACCATTTTTTTAAATTCCTCAAGTGCCGGCCCTCTAAAGGTTAATGTAATTCAGTAAAAAATGTATGAAAGCCCAGAGGGCAGGAAATTTACTGCTACTAGGAACGTATTCCGATACTAAATGTTATACTTTCATTTTAAAAGTTCTTTCCGTGCTATTTGCTCGTTAATTGTAGTTGTAGAAAAGTATGTAACAAATAATGAAAAAAACATTAAATTCCATGAAATTATACTCCATTATGGAGTCACGAATAATTTATATACTGTCTCATGATATACTGGCGTATAAATATAATCATTCTATATTATCGATACTGTAAGATCGATAAGGGAACGATATAAACCGAAGATGCTTTAAGTATTGGATTAAAAAAAACTTTATAGGTAGTTCGAAGATAAACTTAAAATAAAATACCGTTAAGGGCGTAGTTCCGGGTCAACTAAGCGTAAGCGTGCAGTATTTTTCATATCAGACGAATAGCACGAGAAAGTAATCATTTTTTCATTTTATTTAACTTTATTCAAGTTTTATCTTTAATTTATCTTTATAGGTAGTTCGAAGATAAACTTAAAATAAAATAGGTAGTGTAAAATCCAACTATAACACGCAGTATACCAACCTTTCGAATTGATGAAAGCTCTCATTTCCTGAAAACTGCATCATAAGTAAGACGGTCTTTGGAAGAGTCGGCCACGAATGGGCCGCGCATTCACATCCATTACTCACTCGAGAACGTCAGTTCCAGTGCGAATCCGAATGGAATCTATACACCATAGATCCTCGGATGTATCCCAATAGAAAAGTGTCCGAACGAGAGTCGAAGTATCGCTTCCGCACACTTTCTCCGATCGGCGAAATTTCGGAGAGAGTAGGTAGAAAAAAGAATAGGGTGAGGAGAAAAAATGGAAAAAGATCATCGTAAATAACCTTTCCCTGCTCTCCTCGCAACCGGAGCGCCTCTTCATAGGGTATATATAAGCGTGCACACGCGCGTATCCTCGTAATTTTCCGTACGACAATTGGGCCACCTTCGGGGGCCGAGGACAATTTTCTACAAAATTACGACGACAGTTTCTTTTCGCCTCGTATACACGGCGCCCTTCATCTCTCTCCTACGCTTTACCTTTCTCCCTCCGGATTCTTCTGCACCGTATACACCTACTTGAAAAGGACTGGATGAATTATTTTCTTGACTGCAGCCGCGTGCGTGTGTGTATCGTGTTATATATATATATATATATACATACATAGATACAGTCGATTACAAAAGCTGATCGATCGATCGAAATGTTTTATCGGTTTTGCGGGCCAACTCTTGCTAGATATTCAAATGATAAAAGTAATTTTGTTTTTGGAAGAAGAAAGGTTCTTGCCTCAGACTGCACACTTATTATCTGGGTTATATATATATATATATATAGGTGCAAGATAGGATTCGAGTTAACCTACGTGAAAGGGTATACGATAAATGTGTTTGCTTAGGACTGTGCAAAAATATTATGAGGACCAAATCCGTATGGTAATCACTGCACCGGCATCGACCTCCTTCTTTTCGCACACGAAAGCCCGATAAACGACGGTTTGTTTGTGTATATATAAATTTCAGCTGTACAATCCTTTGAACGCAACAGTTGGTGGCGCACCATTTGTGGAATATATCCTAACAAATCAAACATCGCGTAGAAATTAATAAGCAAGTGCGCTTCCAAAGCGTGTATCCTGCTCCCAAGCAACTTTCCACCAAGACTGTACACTCGGCAACTACACACACACACACACATACACACGTAATACATAGGCGCGCAGACCCTTTAGAAGCGGCACATGCGGATCGGCCTATAGCGGTCCAGCTCCGCAGCCGCTAATCTCACGGCAGTTACCTTCGCGTAATACAACGCTATTCTCCTTTCAAGTCATCTCGCAGCTCCTTTCAATCTTGATTTCTCTCTGTGTGTGTGTGTATGCGAGACGCCAGGGGGACACATAATAACTCTCGAATCGTAAGGCGGCGGCGGACTACCTACGACACCCCCGCACGCGTGCTACTTCAGAGAGAGAGAGAGAGAGAAGGAGGGAAGGGACCAGTAGTCGGCAGAAAGGCCCTCCAATTATTCCGACAGATTTGGCTTGCTTCTCTCTCTCTCTCTCTCGCGCACGAGCGATTCACGTATACTACACACACACACGCACACACGCACACACGCACACACATATATATATACCCTCATCTCGACGGATCCACCATTCGCCATTCACCTGGTGATCGTCCGACTATGCCGCTATCTCTTACAGCTATGTAGCAGCTCGTCTATGCCGTGACAGATGTTGTACGTCTATATGCGGCTGTGGCTTGCTTATATATGGAAATCGATATCTATATGTATTCATATGGGTGAATGGATGCTGTGTGTGTGTGGGATGCATACAGTAGTTTGTTGGAATTAGCGGCTGCTGAGTAGAGCGAGACGATTATCTATGTGTGTGCGATTGAGTGACCGCGTGGCTCCTGTTTCGCGTGTCTGAGCAGCTGATTAGAGACGTTGCGCTTAGAATGGATGGGTTTATGTGTGAGTCGAGCTATCGGAAAATTATATAATTAGCTTTGCAAACGTGTACGTTTCTGCGCGTTATTTGTGGGACTGGCTGGATTATTTGTATACCTTACTTCGAACCGTATTTATTAATTATGGTTTTTGCCATGGATAAAACTATTCGATATATTGAACGATTCTAAATAACTTATTAAATACGATAATACTATGTAACTTTTTTTTCTGTAAAATTTACCTTTCTATCAAGGTTAATACGTACATAATAGGTATACGGGAAAGAATAATACTATAAAAAGTGACCGACTACTTTTTTTTTACGAAACAAGATTAATCTAATATCACCCAAATAGATATGTGAAAAAATAGTGATAAAAAACACTTTAGCTGGTAAAAAACTGCGTTAAAGAAGACGGTGCAGCCATGAGAAAACAGTCACTCGGCGAAAAGATTCTAATGGTTAAATAATGGACAGCGCTCCATCACTTTCACGATGCATGAATCACAGAAAGCAGCTCGCATCATCTCGCGGTAGCCGCAACAATTCTCTTTTTTCCCTATACATATACATCGGTAAAACCACGTTTTTTTCTCTCTCAAAATCGAAGGACCAAAAAAAAGTGTAATCGAACACCTCGTGGTCGCATCACACGGAAGCATCGCGGCGAGTTCGTTGCGCGTGCATACACACGTTACACACACACGACTCGCGCGCATCAGAAGGGGAATATATTTTGGAGGACTGAGAGTAGGCATCGATCGACCTGGACCAAATGTTACATATAGCGCGAGGCGATTTGTCCGAGTCAGTTTTCTATATAAGGTCCGGGCATCGATCGGTCGCGCGAGGGAAAATGAAGACTCGGATTAATCTGTCGAGAGAATAGCCCCGCGACGGGGGGGTTGCTTTATATTATGCGGATACGTGCAGTGCGGAAGTGTCCGTGCTATGCGACCACTGGTACTTTATATGGGGCTTTCTCGAAAATGAACTCGTATTATATATTATCGACCGATCTCTCGAGGGGACTTTGCTGTGTGTAAAAGGTACGTGACCAGATTGAATATATATATATATTTCTATCTATGAAGAACAAATATTTGCGCTCGCCTGTGAGTTTGATGGACACGTTTCGTCTATGGGACATTTTGATATCGAAGGTGCTCGATATACGCGTGTGCCCGGCGACTTTTCTCGTTTACTTTTGCAAGTGAATTATCGAGGATATTGGAGTGTTGGATATGGACAGGGCTTTCTTTTATCTGAGCTATTTTATTTGAGAGCTTCTACTTTCAATGCTGCAGCTATTCAAGAATTGTATATTTTTATTGAAATGAATGATTCTTGCTAAGAACATCTATTTTTATGATTTCTTTTTACAAAAATGAATGAAAAAAAAAAAAACAATGAATTTACACTAATACGCTATGATTTATAATATCGATATCGTAACCAATTTGTTATTAGCTCAACAGCTCAACAAGAAGCTCAAAAGCCAAAGATACAATTAAAGCGATGCTTTCGTTTTCTCATCGATAAAACTTTCAATGCCAAGGCAAGACATTTCTCCAGTTTAAAGCAGCGTCGATAAAACGAGTGTCCAACACATTCATAGCGACTAAAAAAAAGGGCCAGGCTTCCGTTTCAAGAGTGTCTGGCAGACAAACATCGCGCATCGTTGCGCAAGCTTTTTTTTGACTCGGTTCCAAAGGCTATTGCAGAGAGACGTTGAGAAATTGCACACCCTAAAAAGAAATCTCGTCGGACAAAAATATGAGTGGGACGATGGACCATGAGCTTAGCAACGCGCATCGCGACCAAGCAATAGAAGACGAATTGGCAAGTTTAAAACTCGATCACGCCTCTCTATACAGAGTCCGAGGGGTGACAAAAAGGAAGAGCACACGCGGCGCGCGAAATTCGATTTCTCTATGGGAGCAACTAACTCGGCATGATCGCCGCGCGACCACCGGCAATGCACCGCATCCGTCCACGCGATTCTCTCTTGCTTTTTCTTTGGCAGTTTATACACATAGGCAGAGAGACGGAGCGCGAGCGCTGACGAATCCTCGTCCCTTATTCTTACGCGCCCCCCATTATGAGCTGCTCCGCAGGGTGGAAAAGTCGATTTTTCATATTATACGCGCGCGCCTTCCAGACTCCCATTGTCGAGTCCATATATATACGGGACGTGTATGTACTGTATATACTGACCCATGGCCAGAAGAGCGACTTGCTTCGCGTCATTTGTCATGGAAATCGTCGCGAGTGTCTCTCTGTATATATGCTCTCTATACTTGCAGCTAGAAGCAAGGATACGTACGAGTAGTGTATTGTTTAGTTGGAGATGCCGAGCCTCCCGTTGTTGCGGTCAGGCCGGCAAGGACTATAGTGTACACGAAATACTCGAAAAGTAGGATTGGCACTCGAACGATTTTTCAAGCGATCGCGCATATAGGCAATGTTAGCGTAAGTCTAAGTGTGTGTGAGTGTGTGTATGGGTAGAGGTTGGACAGTGAGAAATTGGATGTGCGACGCTCTGATAATTTGTAAATGGACTCGGAGGCTATCGGCTCTGTGGGAATGAATGCCGGAGCGAGAGATTTTTAATGCTACTTTTGGGGACCTCGATTCAAAGACTTTCGATGACGACCAACGTAACGGTCATTCTTGTTTTTTTGTTGCACGTCACATTGTTTTTACTCATATTTAATGATATTTAGTGATACGATAAATTCTGGCTTATCTATATGTTGTTTTTATAGATAAAAAAAAACAATCTATATGAAGAGTGTATAAGCCATTCGTGGTTGTAGATATTCTAAAGCTTATTTAAAAAAAAAAGGATTTATTAATTTTATGTATTCCGATTCATCGAACGTCATTCTGTTACTGTTATTACTGTTATTTCTGATAATTCACTCAGCTCATCAATATTCAGCATCGATAATTATTATTTTATTTGGAAAGATTTCATGTTCGGCAATAAATGCATAAAAACACGAATAAAATTCGTATTTCAGTTTCATTCTCGTATAAATGTTTATTTGAAATACCGATACACAGATAACTTGTATAAAAAAGACTTGCAATCACAATAAAAAATGCCATTAAACAATCAAATGGGCATCAGTTAAAAGCAATGCCCTATACGATAAATCAAAATGTAGCAACAGAATTAAAACCCACCCCTGATGCACGAGGCGCACCATTTTTCGCCACTTTCCTCTCATTTTCCAAGTGCACGCGCGAGATCCACGTAAGCGTATTTACTAATGCACTTTATCGATTTTCCACGCACCCAACCACCTTCCATACTCTCACGCAGACTAATATACTCACTCGTCATTCCTCTCAATCCATCCATACCCTTCCCATACCTCATATTTATGTATACAGATACACACATCAGGATCGTCGAGCCCTTTTTCCCTCCTTTATCACTTGCGGATACAAATTGCTCGGGTACCCGAAATCGACTGAAATTTAGTCGTCCGTATACGGCGTACGGCATAAGGACCAACGAAAGGGGTAAAAGGTCGTCTGATTGATTCGCGGCAATAACGACGTGTCAGGCTATACGTGCCGGTGCACGCCTTCCGAGACAGAAGCTGCCTGCGCACAACCAATCAATGGCGATTTTTCAATAGGCCCAATGAATGCCGCCGCCCGTCTAATGCACAATATCTCGGTGTATAGTCTATTGAGAAATTGAAATTGATATACGTGCGTATAGGAAACGGGGTGTGGAAGAAATCTTATTTGCTCGTGCCTGGCGCGACTCTTCTGTGTCGCGATGTGGACTGGCGTCAACCGAATGTATTTATTTGTTTGATCGGGCTCTACGGAGTCATAAATCGAAATGAGTTTGGAGAAGAGTTTTTCTTTTTTTTTTCGCGTCAAGCCTCCGTCGTAAACAAATTGAATTCATTTGTGTCGCTTTTCAAAGTGACTTTCGAATTTGTTAGCGCGATATTTTGCATCTATGAATATTTACGATGATTTTTGATGGAATATCAATTTGTTCTTTGGGATTGTGCATACAACTTTAACAGATGCGACGACACACTTTATTGACCAACATTGTTATTGCATAGATCTTTTTTACGTAAGGATTTTGTATTCCTTGTATAGTAGTTGTAGCAACGTATTGTTAGAATTCCTAAATTTACAATAAACATCGTTATGAAAATATAATATACATCAAGAAAAGAATAGAGGAGAAGTTCATATTGAAGATATTTTACAACACAGTTAATGAGATTTATTTGAATTAAATGCTAGATTTTCACTATTTGTTGTGATAAATTATCTTTCTCGCAATGTGAGATTAATACTGATTTTCTTTTAAAAATAACTACGATCAACTTTTCTACACAGCGATTAGGTAGTAAAAAAAGTAGCACTGAATCATTAGTAATCTGACACAGACGAGTCTTTTTTAGAAATCTCTTAAAAAATTCAAAATTAATTTTTCAAAACTTCAACGTTTCCCACGTCAATATTATGATCCACGCTCTCATTTCTCAACCTCGAATTCGTTGAAAACCACGTTTAAAAAAAGCTCCGCGTGTATACGCCTATAAGAGAGCAAAAAAAAAGAGAGAGCGAGTAAACTCCCCAAAATCATTTCCGCGACGATCCGACGAAGCAACAAGATTAATTCACTCGCGGTGTTTTTCCGCAAACTCACGTGAATTTCAAGACGACAGGTAAGTATATATAAAAAGTTAGTCTGGCATCCCTGAAAAAAAAAAGAAGCAAAAAAATCGCGCCCGCCTCTTGTCAATCACGCAAATTACATAGGAAAAGTCGTAGCGAACGATTTGTCAAGCGACTACTCGCGACTCGTATAGCCGCCTCTATCGATTAGTTCGCTGCAAGCAAGCAGCAGCAGCTCGACAACAATCCCATAACCCGCATCGTATATACACACACAGTATAGAACGTCTTTCGAATCCATAATACCATCGAGAGCAATGCAGAAAAAAGCCGGGGAGTGCAGTCGCTCGAAGAACATCGACTTTTCTAGAAATCGCAGAAGCGATCGCTTACACCGTCTGCTACTTTTCAAGGAGCCGCGCGCGGCGCACGTAAAGCCAAAGAAAAAAAGTGCTACAGGCATATTCGTCCGAATCGATGTTATATCCTTCGCCCCTGCGCTTACTCTCCTTATTCCTCGCTGCTGGATATATTTCTCGTGTCTCGCGTGTGTGTGTTTTTTTTCTTATATTCTTGCTTACACGTTGGAGGCACCCCATGCGCTTTATACGAGCTATTCTTCCGTTCTTCTTCTTCTTCTTCTTCTTCCGCGCCGTTTTTTTTTTCTCCTGTCTTGGCCGTCAGAAAAGAGGAGCAGCTCGACAAATATTTTCCTTGAGCTCGCGCGCGACGAATATAATCATTTCGCGTCCGTTCCATTTGGTTTTGTGCCTTTTGACGTGGCCAAATGTATATACACCAATGCGTAGCTATAGAAAAGGGAAACGTATAATGGTTGACGAATGTACGTGTGCATTTTCGGTGCGGATAAAAATTACACCCGTCCTAGGCAGAAGATGGTTTTGCGTGTGTACCCAGTGTCATACGTAGGATCTACGAGCGCTTTTGCTTACTTTTGACGATTTTGACTTATATTCCCTCTATTTGTTTTGTCGGCACGGTTAGCGTGGGCGGATCGACGCGCCTATAAATCCCAAAAGCTCTTGAGCTCGATACGCTTTGATCGAGGCGCGCAGTGTTTGCGACTACGATCGACTGTTGGAAAGGCGTTGTTGGGCGGCGTGGATAATTTTAATTCTTAAAAAATGAAGAGTAAACGGGACCGAGGGAGCGATTCGGTATATACAAGTTGTTGTATTTGTGTTTGTACAGGAAATGAGTTTGGTTTCACTGCGGTTAGTCCTGCCGTAGCAGCGCGGAAGTTAAGAATGTTCTTCACGCTGAGCCTTTGTGGGATACACACGATTGATAATAATTGTAATTTTAAAACTGCTGGATTTATATAGAATCGTAATACGTCGTTTTACACGACTTTTTTTAGCTTATATTAATATTGTTAAGTATAAACTTAGCACGTGGTGGTGTTATTACAGCATCGCTATATAGACTATCATAGATTTCTATTGTAATCAATTGAAAAAGAAAATATAAATATACGAAGGATATATTTAGTATTATATAAAACCAGCCATTTATATAGAAATGCAAAAGACGGGTAGATACATAAATAATAAATGGATTATATAATAGATAATATATTTAAATATATAATAGACATCGATCGATTATTTATCTGTGACCATGTATAAAAAAATACAGAGACATATATATAGAGAGAGAGAAATTTATTCATGGAAAAAAGTGATGGAAACGCTAGTGCGTGGAAGAGAAAGGCTCAGCTAATGCGGATAAAACCGCGCGTGCACATATATACGTATACATAACGATTAGGCGAACTCAGCAGCAACCCTCCAAGCGCGCATATACATATACGCGACCGCAGCTTGCTCTTTTAACTCGGTTCGCGTGAGCCGCACGACCCCCGCGCATGCACGTGATACGCGAACCGCGCTCTGCACCCATACATATATACATGCGTATAAAGCACTCGTTCCGGGACGTAAAATCGCGCGTGTACAATGAGAGTAAAGAAAAAAAGAAACGGAGAATCGAGAGGCAAAAATCATACGTTATCTGCACCCTCAAACTACATACATCGCGCATACAGAGAGGGAGAGAGAGAGAGAAACGTATACCGTATGTATACGCGGGCGCAATGTACAACGGCTCATAGATCGTTGTACGTTCGCGCGCGGTAACCTATACATAATATTTATATACGTGCAGTATATATATGCGTATAGTGGAGGTAAGCGGTCGATCGTCATGAAACGGGCATATCCGGTCGAGCGCTGAATTTTTACGAGAGAAATTATGGAAGCAACGGGAGAGGAATGGAGGAACCGTCTCTCTCTCTCTCTTTCTCTCTCTCTCTGTCTTTTTCTCTTGGGCGCAGCTTATATAGACATGCGGGACAGCTGCATTGATGCGGCGACGGCGGCAGTCCACCTCCGATGCGGTGCAACTCCCGGGACATTTCCGACGAGTGACGAGGGAGGCTGCGGACATCACGTACACTGCAGACGGACATATAGGCTGTCTGCGCGGATCACCCGCATATATAAACTGTAATTAGAAGCGATCCGCGCCCTTTCACTCTCTCTCTCTCTCTCTCTTTATGGGTATATGCGTACTTTTGAAGAGTGCACATTGCAACGTCGAGGACCGATCGCTTTCCCGATGCTTCGCCCAGCTGAGATGCGCTAATCGGCCGAATTAGTGTGGGCTCTATAGACTGTTGTTAGCGCGCGGGCCGTTTAACGTGGACAATAGTCAATGGCACTCGTCGACATTGACAGTCTTGTATTCGCGGGCTTGTAAAAAGTTACTCATATTTTACTCGTAGGTAAGGAGTTACTTACGGCTTGAATCTAATGAAAACACAATATTCCTACTCGTATCTGCCAAATTTCAGAAAAAGGATAAACGGAATCAAAGTAATTTACATTTTGAAGTATTAAATTCATATGAGATTATGAAATCGCGATGGTTGCGCACATCCACCCTTGACACTCTAACTCTAGAAGACTGAATCGACTGCGAGCCTATCCGATTTAACGCTTTGGCATATTTATGTACCTCGTGGCGGCAACAAAATCTCAACTAAATTAACCCAAAGTCATAAAGAGAAGTAGAGGGGGACGAGTCGCAACTGCACACGAGATATTTCCTCGATAAGCTCGCGCGAGCTCGCAAAGTGCCATGTGCACAATCACTCTATATCCAAAAATCACGATCGCCTCGCCTAATGTATCAAAGTCCGGCACTAAAAGATAACAATCGGCCGCCGTGCAACACTACACCGAACTATACACTCCGTATAAACTATGTAAAGCAATGGCCCAACCCTATTGCACACTAACGAGCTCGTGTATAAACCAAGTTCGCGTATACACTCGCATTTATCAATCGGCGCGCTTGCAAGCATTTTTACAGCTGGCCAACACTCGTGCGTAATATCGGACAGACGCGCCAGCGTAAATACGACAGAAGGTCGCCATAATACGTAATTCGTGCGCGTCCGCCGCCCCCCCGCGAGGCTCGCTCGCCTATTAGAAAGTCGTTAAGCCGACGCACGCGACGCGCGCGTGTCCCCGGTATAAGAGAGAACCCTCTCCTCGATAAAGAGAACGCGCCGAGTGATTAAAATTGACTTGCAGCTATATGTGTAGAAAATGCCGTTGCACCGGCCCCTATTACATGGACGCAAGTGCAGCTTGCTCGTAAAGTATATTATATATATTTATATATTGTTTCTGCGTTTGTAATGCAGCTTTCGCGGTGATGGGGATGTATGATGAACTGGGACGAGTTACGGGAGCAGCAGCAGCAGCAGCAGGCCCCGCATGACTGCACCGACGATGATCGTTGGACGAACCGACTGACGCCGTTGGCCGTTTCTCTCTCTTTTTTTTTTTTTTTTGAAAAGCAGAGGAAAGGGTGGGTCGGAAAAATGACGCATTTGCGAAGCTACTTATGCGATCAGTTGCAGAAGGATGCAGCGAGTTATTTAGTTTTCGTTTTTTTTTTTTTTTTTTCAATTAACAAATATTATAGTTATTGGGAAAACTAGTTCACAATAAACTATATATATGTAACGAGCTTTTGTTATAATTTGTAAAAGTATCGTTTCTCCAAAATTCTATTGTATGTATTCGCGCACTACTGCAAAGAGATAATAAAAAAAAATCGGCATACCGATTGATTAAATGAGAAAATATTGTTCAACGAGCACTTCTGTAAGCTATACCATAGACGAGACGTCGAAGGATTAAGTAAAACAGCAATAGACCGACCAGAAAACATTATTCACGGAAACAATTTCAAAATAATTGGGAAAGTTCAATTCCGAAAATCGGCCATAGATTCATTACTTCGAATGATTACAGTCATTTTGCCCAAGTACAGATTACGAAAATGCCTACTGAAAAAAAATTGGCCGACAAAAGCCGCGATAATTACAATACAATTAAATTTCAGCCCTATATACATTCAAAACATAGTAATCAACTCGATTCTAGAACGTATGCACATGCAACGCACTTTCATCGTAATCTGCACAAGCCAACCGGATTTTTTTTCCTCTCTCTCTCTCTCTCGTCGTACATATATACACGAGTTTTGCGGTCGAGAGACAAAAACACACGCGCGCGACACCCTTCGAAAACGGAAATCAAACGTGCGCTTTTCGATGTGTATAACAAATGTATATACATCCATGCGTATGCGGGCGCCTTATGTCGAGCTTTATCCCCATTTTTTTCCCCGGAACGACGAAAGCAGAGAGAGAGAGAGAGAGAGAGAGAGAAGGATCGATTCTCTTTCCGGGAAAGTTGCTGCGGCAAAGGGTCCGGACATGGATGTTTTCCGCGGCATGGCTATTTGTCACTATAGACCCTTGCGCGAGAGCTTGTTTTCTGCTGTTGCTGTAGCTACTATTTCACTCTTAATTGGCGCTCTCTTCAATCGAGCGGCCCAATATGGTTCTTATTAGTGGTTTGTTTCGATGTCGGATTCTTAGTAGTATGGATAATCGAGTACTGCATGTGTTCCGATAGTCTATTTTACGAGCTTCCATTTTGTTTCACAGGCTAAGGGTTTTGAGTATAAAAGAGAATATTATACGCCCGGTACGACATATCAATTTATTTTTAACTGCATTTCTGTGTAGATTTGGACGATAAAGTTTGACCGAGTATATCAGTTATCTCGAACTGCATCGCTTCCATTTATTTTTTAAATGGAAAAATTCGTTATTTTAGTATTTGTTTTAAAAATAGGTTGTATTTCTGTAAATGTATATCGATTGGAAATCAGTTAAAGCTTTAGGAGAATCATTGATTGTCTTTTGCATTAACACGTTGAAGGTTAGCGGTAAAAAATCTTAATTTATATAGTTATTATTAGTTTTATGTATAGACTATTAAAGTAAAAAGAAAATAAAACATTCCAATCTTGATTGAATTTCACGGATGACACATAAACGGAAAAAATAGGATACGTGTATAGAAAAACGGTTGAAACTTTGTAATACCGTTGTAAGTGAATCAATCTTTTTTTGCAATTAACGAGTTCGTTTATAAAAACATCGATACACTTTGCCACGCTGAAAACCCGTGAAAAAGTGAATCGATCTCTCAACCTCTGTATACATCATCATCCACAGTTTCTCAAAACTCCTTCAAAACTTCACTCTCGAAACAAAGTACATCAAGAAACCGAAAACGTGGAAAAAAAAATAATCAGTCAATCGATCTACTTTTTTTCCCCAATCTCATCGAAACCACAATCCACCGACCCACAAAACGCTCTCTAAACCCAACCCGAAAATCCACAACTATTCGAAAATCACCTCGAACGCCAACAGCTAAATGCATATTAAGCATTGATTCAATGCAGCGAAGTGCACAGCGCTAAACTACAGAAAAGGTGAATGATGGATTCGTGAAGCGGCGCGTCGGGATTAGTCCGCGGCATATAAAATCCCCAACGCTTGACCGACTCGAGGTACACTATATATATTCCCCACAAAGCCACAACATTTGGGTCGAATAATCCCACAAATTTCCCGTATACATCTAAGTGAAAACATAACGAAATAAAGCAGCGAACGAGCGATTGATTGAACGAATCTAGAACAGATTGTGCTGCAGCGTGTGTCGAGGGACAGAGAGAGAGAGAGAAAAGCGGCCAGCAGAATTTTCCCCGTGTCTATATGTATAGAGGGAGGCCAATCATCGATCATGCGCGCGATTTTCGCGGCTCAACGCGTGTCGCGCGTCTATACACTACATACAGCGTGCACCTCGTATTACACATACATATCGGTCCGAAAAATCAATGTCCCCTACCGATGATGGGCTTATATTATATACGCGCGCGATCGTACGCTGATTTTTTGAACTGTGTTTTCACCCTCTCCCCGCTAATCCCTCATAAATTTTCCAGTGCGGGTCTACACCTCTTAGCTGTGCATAGTGCGCCAAGTTGGGGACTACCGATCGCGTCGGCCGATAAATCACTCGAATATATGCGCCGAGTAGGAAAACAATAAGGAAATTTGCAATCATTTGTGCCATCTATTGATTTATAATATTAATCGCGTGATGTATCGTTAAATTAGCATTTTATTGCATCTGCCTTGGTTATATATATTTTAGAAGAAATAAATTTACATATTTTTGCACGCATTGGTAGCTCAAACATTACAATGGACTTTGTTTATAACTGAACAAGTATACGATTGTTTATCGTACGATATGCTTGCAAATTATGATTAATTTTTTATCATTCCTCCTTTAATATCAAACTTTTTCAAATTCATAAAATTGATTTAACAGATTCTTCAAATTGGAAGAAAAAAAGTACGCACACGCACTCATCTCGACATACGCGCGGCATCAAAAGCGATAAGCTACTACACCCTTATATATACGCGGCGAGAGGAAAAAAAAAGTATAAGCCAATCGCGATGCGAATCGAACGAGGACCCGACGATCATCAGAAATTTTTTTCGCGTGATCCTCATTGTTGACTCGCTCGCTCGTCGACTCTCTTGATAACAATTTCCTCTCGTTCATATATAGGTTTTCACCACCAAATCCGTCCATCATATATCTCATGCGCTTCCCCTCTCTGTCACAGTCTCATTCCTATATCTCTGTCTCTCCCTCTCTTTCCTATATATATATATATGTATAAGGGGAGTTGGTGCTCGGCGCGAAAAAAAAAACCGCAAAAGGGCCCGCTTTGACGGATTATCTCTTTCTCGCTCTTCCTGTTTCTCTTTTCCTCCACGAGTCCACGCACGCACGCACACTGCACATAGCTGCAGAACATATATATAGGGTTCTGCCAAATTAGAGTCTTCGTGCCCATCTCTCGGCGGGCGCTGATACATTGTTCGGATTCGAGACGCTGGAAGTGATTTTGTGCCACGTCGTCGTTAAAAAAGTCCATGCCGATGGCAGTTTAAGCCTATACGTCTCCTTCTACTCCTCTCCCTTATACTTTTTGCTTATATATATATATATATTTTTTTTCCGTCCGCGAGTTTTCTAACGATCTCGTCATTGTACGAGTGCGTTTTTTTCTCGATAAACGGAATCAAATGATGGGATTTCGTGGATTACGTGTAAAAAAAAGTTTACGATTTGGCTTTTTTGCTCGATACCACACGAGCATCCGCCGTTGGCTGCTTCACGATTCATTACATGAACAACCGAGTGCTACTGAAAATATATATGTATTTTTTTAATGATTTGAATCCAATTATCTGGTATATATTATAGGTACTTTATATACAGACCTTATTCAAATTATTATATAGTATATATATATTTAATATTTGTAATTACATCTTGTGCAAATGGATGTCATGTATCGAAGCTGTAGATGATAACCCTATATTAAATCAAACTTTATATTTAAATATGAAAAATGACTTTGTGACTCAAAAAGTTAAATGTATAACTCGAAGTCGTATAAAACAATAAATATTAATTTATAAAAGTTTTTATAATTAATTTATGAAGGTGGTTCAGAATCTAAATCACGATACATCTGAGTCAATAAATAAAACGATATTAAGTAGACAAGGTATGTGTAATGCAAATCACGAAAAGACCTCATTGCTTCATTAACAGCTACCCACCCCGTCATCGATGATGCTCCCCTGCATACCTCGAATCACCGCAAAGGAAGCGTCAAATTCTGAAGCGATGAGTCGCTCAATGCTCTCTTCGTCTTACGTTTGTATACACACCCCATTATTGAACGAAGGAGTGTCAAGCGCACGTACAGTGTCGGTACAGTACTCGGAGTAGGTAATGCAAGAATGCGAACTGCTTTGACTCGCGGACAGAATGGAATTGGCGCAGCCCAGAGACACGTACACGATAATATAACCCAACCGTTTTCTCTAAATTCAATGCGACTCTTAGTATGCGTGTGAGGTATATGCATGTGTGTATGCAGCAGGAGCAGCAGAGTAGTGCAGCCGGTGCGACGAGCTGAAATCAGGTTCAGAGCAAAAAAAAAACAACGCGGTTGCAACGATTTGTATATAAAATACGCACAATTGGGCGTGCGATATAAAAAAGAGAGAAGCGAAAGTCGAATGGGTATAGTGTGCGTGCACCAAAAGAGAAAGAGAGAAAGGGACCTATTATAAAGAGCGTTGAAAAAAAAAAAAAAGAACTAGCGCTGCAGTGTGGTTTGTTTAAATGCTGCGCGATCGCCAAGATGACGAGGAGGGAAGAGGAGAAATTAAAAGATTCGCGCGATGGCTGTAATGTGTACACACTCGAAATGCCACACACATATACGTGCGTATATATATATACCCATACGTATACATCCAGAGAGTATAGGGCAAAGGCAAAGTTCTGGGTGCATCTGCCAATCTCTTTTCTTTCGCGTTCTTTCGTTCTCCCGTTTATTCCCCTCGCCGTCTCCCTCGCTCTGTCTCGCAACTTACCTATACTATATATATACGTAGCTGTGCACGCGTCGAACACCGAGCGAGTTGTCCTCTCTCTTTCTCTCACTCGTTCGCTCGCAAAATCCAAAAATGGGTTCCCACGTCCGTCGCACGTTGCTCCGTATATACGTGCATTTTTATCTCTTCCCATCTATATATATACTTTTCTGTATACTTTTCGTCGTTAGTTACTTTTAATTAAACTTTTTATTCGGATCAACGTAGTTATGGATATACCTTGGACTTGCATTTTAATTTCACATTCGTATGCTACCTCGTTTTGTGAGTATTACGCGCTTATGGACTGTACAAGCAAGTACAGATTATATTCCGTGTGTGCATGATACCCCCTCAAAATTGCATTGTAATCTGATATCGCTGCACGTGCGCAATCAGCAGATATACACTGTTTTCTTATGTTAATCCAAGTCGAATGAATGGTGTGCTTCCTCAATTCGGTTTCAAAGTATAAAAACAAATTTGATGATCTTTTTAATGATTTCTTTTTTGTATAACACAATGTCGGTGTCACGAGATCTTATCGTTCGTTCAAATATTTATACTCGCCTATTATCCGTTGTATAATATCGATAAACTCCAAATATTTAACATTGTGCATACATGGAAATCGCTCGTATCAATCTCTGGCTCTTTTTACTCCTCGTCATAATCCCACAATTCAGCCACGAAACTACTCGGGGCCTCGAATGTATATAACGCTCGCAGCCAAACTTTTTCCATTTCCACGCAGCCGAGACCAATTGGACAATTTGTCAAAATTTGCTCGTCATATCTGCTCTCGGTCTCCGCACTGAAAACTTTCTCTCTTTCTCTCGGAAAAAAAGGGGGAGCGCGCCCATGGAGACACGTAGTACAGCAACCGCGCGCCTCCCGAAATAAGGGCTGAGTTGTCGAACTTTTCTATATTTGCTTTTCATCTCGTTAGGAAAACAATCGGTGCAGGAAAATAGCGTAAAGGAAGTAGGGAAGTAAGGAAGCAGAAGGAAAGAACGGGACCAATATATACAGGGGGGAAAGATTACGCTGCACTTTGAGCGTGTGAGAGGTCAATCATCAGGTGTCGAACACATGGAAAAGTCAGTGATGCTCTTTTCTATGTGAATCTATACTTTTTTTTTCGCTGTGTTCTACGTCTACATATAAGGCTTTCACGAGGATTTGCACTGCAGCGCGATGATCTTGAGTGTTGAGAGAAACGAGATTTTCAAGGGATACTGCGTGTCAGCGATGACACGGACGTGTCTTTTGGGAAATCTTTCATCGCTTCTTTTTTTTCCCCATTTTTTTTTTCATCCGGAGATGGAAAATTGATGGAACTTTGAAAGTCCCTGAAGACATTGTTATTTCAATCTTGCACCTCCCAATGTATTAATGCTTTTGAAAGAAGCTTTGTGTATATCCTTTGTTCAGTCTATTAAGATCATTGTTGTAGAATTTCATTAAAATGCCAAGGTGGATGAGGAAGGTAATTTTTATTTATACAGACGCGAGACGCGTATAGAACACGGGGCGTTTTTATATATGATAAGCATTTCTTGGTTATAACACGCCGAAAAAAGGTTATTTTTTCGTTATTAACAATTTAATTGTCTATGTGTAACGCTCTTTGCTTTATTAAATATCCTGAAGCCGTTTTTGAAAAATACAGCGTTATAAGTACACATATAAAATCAAAATTATCATACTAATAATTAAAATTATTAATCATTAATAATTTTTCACAATCATAATTAATAATTAATAACTAACGAAATCCACATCGTAGAAGATATTGAGTGAAGGACTTTTATTTTATTTTATTTATTCTCATAAATCGATATACCTATTCCGAAATACTTTCTGAACTACTTCATCGACTATTTTATTGTTATTTATTCTGCTTCGTCATCAGAGGAAACTTTGCAATTAAAAAAAAAATTATGGACATAGAGATTCCAAGTAAGTATTTCTACATAGAAATAAGTAATGTTTTCCCCGCATATGTGTGTGTCTCTGTGTGTGTTTGTATCGACTGAAATATCGCAGGATAGTCAGGATGACTCGATCTATTATGTTGTTTTACAATTTTTTCATTTTTCTTGTCCGTATGACCGCTGAAAAATATTTTTTTATTGCAGGATTTTTTTTTGTTTTATGATGGAAAATCGTTATTCTTAAATTAAAACTTAATAAAAAAATTTTAACAATAAAAATTAATTAGAATATGACTGAATTAATTTTTCAAGTGATTAATATTATTAGTTTATGAGAAAATACATTTATGAAATATATCGTGTTTTTAAAAAGTCTAGCAGACGTAACAGTTAATTAATCTCAATGAAATTTCATATATAAGTAGAATTTTTATTTACTCTTCATGAGATTGTTATCGAGCCAATTTAGATAGAATTTAAAGATATTATGTGAATTTTATTATTATTTAATTGCTCATATCTTATTAACTAAATATGAGTAATTATTATTACATTATTTATCCAATTTTTAAAAATGTAGTATTCTTTAATAGTTAATATTTTTCTATTTCTCTTTTAACAAACTATGCTTAAAACAATAATTACACTACACCTTTTAAAAGACATTTTAATTACCTATAATTTGAGTCCTTTTACATTTAAATTTATTGAGTAATATTCGTATTATTGGAAAAAATATTAGTTTTGAAGGTTAAAGTAACCATACAATTAACATAAAAATTCAGTCAACAGTGACATATAGGTATGAAGGTTATATTCCAACAAAGGACCTCGCACACATCTTATGGAAAAGTGAAACCCCACTGAATTGACTGAAAATGTAATAATAATGTACCTTGTGATATCCCGATCATCAGTCTCAATGGACACAAAGCTCGAAATCGGTCAAACTCTTAACTTTATACCGTGTCGTTATATCCATATAACATCATTTCTTGAACCATGTGCCCATTGCAACTTTTGATCATAAAAATATGGACTATCCCTGCAAAAAATAGCCGAATAAAATCGATAAAAATATTTTGAATCGATTCTGAAACTGAATCTTGACATTAATTTTTACATTTTGACTCGATTCAATTAATCAATTATCGATTCAAAACGATTGAATTCCAGTCATAAATTTTATATTTAAGTCGATCTAAGCCGATAAAGTATAATATACTTCAATCGGTTTTAAAGGAGATCCAATTTGCCAAAATATAAAAAATTTTGCTATTTTTTATTATATATGATTTATAATTTATTGTATTATCGAAACACATATTACTCTATGTAATTAAATATTACAAAGAACCGCATTTATGTTAAATGTTCCCTCGTTTCACATTTTTAGCAATTAAATTAAACACTTAAAATTTTTTTCCTACATTGGGATTTGAACCGATGCTTTTTGTGATACGACGCATAGTAAACCTTATAACCATCATTACGTTACACAACGCATCCGATCAAAATTTGATTTAGTCCATGAAGAAAGTTAAAATCAAGTTTTATGAAATGATTATTCATAAAACAATTATTTAGTGATTATAATATTATTAATATCAAAATAATCATAATTTTTATGAATCGTTTACCTGTTTAATAATTAATATTGAGGTATGAGCGCAGTTAATCCATTTTAATTCCAAATAATAATATTCTATTTTTATCCATTCTAATGACAATATATGAATAAACTCCCTTTTGAATACCAATAATCAGCATTAAAGTATACGCACAATTAATAAATCCATTTTATTGACCAAAAATGGTATTGAATAATTGAATAATGATGTTCATAGAAAGAGATTAAAATTGATTAAAATGAATAAAAAAATGAAACATTAAATACGATTGCAATTCAAAACGATTAAAAGCCATTCATTTTTAATAGATATAGTCGATTGAATTTATTAAAGTCGATTAAAATCGATTAAAAATGAATCCCATAAAGAATGGACTTATGGGTCCATAAAGGATGGACTTATATGGTTCCGGTAAAATTAGCTAAAAATATAGTCTAATAAAGTTTTGCTTCCTACATAACTTAGGAGTTAGGATAATCGAGTACACACATAATCCAATTAGTGAATATCATAATTTATTCTTTCCACTGATTGCAAACAGCACTCTCTCGTATAGAATTTAAAAAATGCATCGCATCTCGTGTCATGTACCTACGAGAAGGTACCCGTTCACTGCTACGATTACAATAACTTATAACTTCCTGAACAGTCTTAAGGGGATGCAGTAGCGTCCCCCCTCCTCAGTATTTCCAATTATATAGAAAAACGATAACTCATATATACCTCATCTTGTACAAAATGCTTTATTATATCGAGCACTACGCCGCTTAAGTCCAAATATTACTCAAAATTATCAACATAAAAAGTTATAAGCATAAGTAAGTATGAACATAATTTTAAGGTTAACTTTTCAAGCATAAACACCTCTTACCTCTTCCAATTATTTGCAAAGGCGACAAATCAAATCACTTTCATATTGTACAAGATGATACATTATATCGAGCACTACGCCGCTCAATATTCATTTTTATTATTAATACATCAAGATATAAGCGAAACAAAAAGCACGTCTTTAGCTACTGCATCCTCTTAAGGTAGTTCTCTCCAAAACCTTATTTCTTCGAATATGTCTAAAACTTTTTCTATTTTTTACTTTAAGTATACTTTATATGTGGTTAAAATCTGGAACCCACAAGCGGCATGAAATTTGGAGATATTGAGCCTCGAAATTGCATACTTTAACATTGAAAGTATACTGAGAACCTATGACCAGAGACGTTTCGTTCAATTGCAAACCAAGTTTTCTTCGAATTTTTTTGAAAAACTAGCACATAATGTAAAATAATAATACGAATCGTGAGGAAAAAAGCTGAATAGGGCAAACGGTGCTTTTTTTAAAGATACAACAGTCCAAAGTTTTAATCCTAGCCTATAGTATATCTATATAGGTGCGTAATATT